>JAVIXY010000416.1:0-16279 GCA_033030565.1 Fusarium nematophilum | reverse complement strand
CTTTATATATGCCACTATTTAATAGAAAGACTCTAAGAGGTTAGCATTAAGGTCTTACAATAATATCATGCATTGGTCTATAAACGTTACTTTGCTCCTACTTGTTATCACCTAGAAGCCTCTCCTGACTCTCCACCCTAACCGCCACCCTTCTCGCGGTAGTAGTAGTTCTTGTGATTGTTGAGCTTCTTGCCATACGCCCAGTCGTTTCTCTTGGTGTTGAACTGTTCCAAGTTTCTCCCTCGTTCCTCCGCCTTGCGAGCGCCCCTCCTGTGTTGGTCTGTAACACCTGCCATTCCTGCCATTCCGCGAGGCACCATCTCACGAGACCTGCCATTTGAATGAACCAGCTGACCATCAGAAGGTGAGCCCTCTTGTTCCTGTCCAGCGTCCTCTATAGCCAGGCGCTCCGCCCGCTCTTCCGCCGATGGGTAGTTGTGCAAATTCTGACGGAAATACCGATTCAATGAGCGATGGCCGACAGACTTCCCCGAAGGTAGATGAAGCTCATAGTCGTCGTAGAACACAGCGCGTGTAGGCTTGTGAGCATACGAATGCCATCCATCGGCCTGGTGCCTGTTTCGCGTGTCCTGTCGCGAGTGGTGAGGATGTTTGTCCAAGCGCTCGAACTGATGGATGTGACCCTCAGCAGGTACAGCTGTGAGGTCAGCAGAGTCTAATGAAGACGCAGAGCTGTCCGTCTCCCAGCCCTCCGCGTCCCCTCCCTCTTCAATCTCTGCTCCATCTTCGTCAACGACCCTGGATGCACGTCGGGCCCCAAGTTTCGCACCTCCACTTGCTTCATTGACAACAGAGCCGTCATCGCTCAATTCTTCATCATCCGAGTAGGTACTTCTGAAGTCATAATGGTCGCCAATCTCAAGCTGCTGCTCCTCAGTGCTGTAGGGTATCTTGCAGTGGCCCTTGTCCCTCATGTGCGTCTGGATCCCGAAGACTGTGGACTTAACTTTATCACAGTCAAGGCACTGATGATGCTGGCGGATCTTTTCTTGCAGCTGCTGAAGCAGGCCCTCAAGGTTGACGAGATATTTCTTCTCGGGAATGAACATGCCATGGAACCTCTCCATATGGTGCGTGTTGAGAGGGATAGTTGGAGACGAGTAGTTGCAGAAAAGGCATGACTCTAATGTCCAAGTTGGTTCCTGGACGGAAGGAACGGGTGTTGTAGAGTCAGATGCACGTGCAGTATCCGCGTCCTCAATCTCAGGATTTTGAGCTGGGGGTTGGGGGTTGGAAGGCCGCTTGACGGGAGAGGGCCTCTGCTCGGCAATGCGTGCCTTTTGGAGGCCTTCGACAACATGACTGAACTCCTCTTCGGCGTCTGAGTCGACCTCACCTCTTTCTGTGGCCAGGGGTTCCCCAAGGGAGAAAGTAGAGCTTACGACAGAGGTAGTCTCATCGTCAGCTCGACCAGGAGCGGGGTTGGTGCTCGTTGCTTCTTTGAGCTTGTGCTTCTGGCTCGACAGATGGTTCTGGAACGCATTCTCGCTATAGTAGGTCTTCTGGCAAACGTCGCAAATCCGTTCGAAGTAAGCCTTGTCGGCTTCGGCGGTCGATTCGGCCCTCGCCTGGAGAACCTTTTCCGTGAAAACATCGGCGGATATGGGCGGCAACGAGGCGACTCTGCGCTTGAGGTTGTATCGACTTCGCCAGTGGTTAGTAATTCTCACTATGCAAATAACAGCGGCAGAACTTACTGCCAGTCGCTCTTCATGTGGCCCTTTTGCAGGTCAATGTTTCGATACGCGACCTGACAAGTATTGCAGGTGTATGGATGCGAAGCCGACGTAGCCGCGGCACCAGAGCCCTGCGCGCTCGCCATGGTGGAATGCCAGTGGGCGATAGTCAGGGCGAGAGAAACTTGCAAGATTTGAGAGGGCGAGGGTCGCGATCAGTAGTAGGTGTTGGAGGCCGAGGCTTAGGACTCTTATCTCGTGGAGAGACTGTTGAAGGAAGGAAATTCAATGTCAAGTTGGTGGGATTGTTTGGCGGGGCTTAGTTGGATAACGTCACACAAGACAGTTTATCAGGAAGAATTACTGACTTTTTTCCCTTTGCCCCTCCAGACCCCGCCACTGCGAGGGTTCCAGGCCCGCTCCGTCAGGCTGACTCATCTCCGGAGTACCCCGGCTCCTCGGAAATATGAGTCGGCCCGCTGGGGTCCGATTTAGTAAGTTTCTAGGTGCGAACTTGGTTTCATCTGGTGGTGCAGAACCACCGGTCCAGCAGCGGCTGGTGGGTCCCCCGTCACGCACGGGAAGTGGCGCATCATCGCTAATGAATGCCTGTTGCTAAGTTGACGAGGCTGACCAGGTCCTCAGCATCGCATCTTCGACAGCCATTCCAAGTCCGGCAGAATTGGCCAACTCCAGTACCACTTCTGAAGCATCAAATACAGTTCCCCAACCTTCGCAAGTTCCTCGAGACGCCGATATAGTACCTCCGAATTCGGTACCGACTGGATGATCATCTCAGCGGGAACCCCTTACCGGACCTGTGTCTAGCACATCGTCTCTACTCCGACTCGCCCGTCGTGGCGGAACAACAAACTCCCATGTCATGACGCCCGAGATCTCTCGCGGACGGGGCCCTTCCAATGAGCCTGCGACGGACCTAGATTTCCTCGCAGGCTTATGGCAAGAGGCCCCTTTCGCCCGCCTACCCTCTGACGCCCCCCCAGAACTTGAAGCATATGTTCAAAACATCGAGAACCCTGCGCGCGTCTACGCAATTCATCGGGCCAGTCGCCGCCATGATTTCCAGCTTCTGGTCGAGAGGTTTGTCCGAGAGCCTGCATGGATTTGCAAAAGGCTAAGTCACTCAAAACAGATACGTTATTCAACTACGATCCGGCTGCGATAATGTCAATTGCGCGACACCAACATGCTTCACATGCCGACGCCGCGTAGCGGGTAAGGCACCCATTCGGAGGTACAATACAACAAGCGCCAGGACCTTGGCTGTGTATCTGGCTAGTCAAGACAATCCCGAGAACGGGCTGTGTCCTTTCCTCCGCAAACCGAAGGATCAATCCGCTGCTCTCGGTACTCTAATCTTCTCC
This sequence comes from Fusarium nematophilum, assembly GCA_033030565.1. Classification (NCBI taxonomy): domain Eukaryota; kingdom Fungi; phylum Ascomycota; class Sordariomycetes; order Hypocreales; family Nectriaceae; genus Fusarium; species Fusarium nematophilum. The sequence goes on along the minus strand of JAVIXY010000416.1, from coordinate 13,197 downwards.
GCCCGACCACCATCCCCACCACAACCTAACTCCAGGAGACCCGGCTCAAAAGCATCCCACGCTCTATGCAAAGAGAAGTCTACCACCGGTCAAAGGACGCGGTCGTCATCTTTCCAGGCCCCGCCTTGTTCGTCAGCGATCAACTCGGCATCTCGGAGCCAAAATGACGCCCGGGCTGGCGCGAAACAATCACCATCCTGCCCTCATGGCAATTTGAGCACCAACGTGCGTGTGGTAGAGGGGCCTGTCAGCAAGGACCATCGGTCGTTTGCCGCGAATCTCTTCGGCACTGTCACCTTCAAGATGCTTGAATGGCTAACGCCCCGAGGTGTGGCCGCTATGTCGGAACAGATCAATGATCTTGAGGGGACACACCAAACTGAGCCATCGAGCAAATCTATCGTCCAGCAAGAGCCAGCCAAGAAGACAGATGCTACATCATGCCCAGAAAGTCACCAATCCGTGGCTCGAACTGACTCCAGTACCAAGTCTGATTGGGCACGAGATACCAACGGTCAAAAACCTGAGCTTAACAGCAACGATGCGTCCCCCTTAGCAAAGACTGCAAAGTCTAGGCACAGCTCGATCTCGAAGACACAGAATGCTACGACGGCGAAAACCGGGAAGACGTCCACAGAGTCGGGAGGGGGGAAAGAGGACTCCAAGCAAGCTATCCTGTCTCCTCGAGTCAGTGGCTTTCTATACGACAAGCCATCAAGACCCAAGACGAATATTCCAACAGCTGGTCGAGGAATCCCAGAAGTACCAACTAAACCTGCCTTTTTTGAGAACGTATCGAAGCCAAGCGCACAGCTTCCCTTGAGGGCCCAATCACCACCGTCATCGCTGGACGAAATGTCCGAAGAACAGATTGCAGAGAAGGATGATGCACCAGACCGAATCGTTACAAGCGAAGCCCTAGCATCACAAACTAAAGGATTCAGTGAAACGAAATTGGAGGCCTCATCCCCTTGGTTGAACGGCGCTTTGCCGCAAGCTCTTTCACGACTTGACGTCGACCTTGTGAACTTTATCTGTGACATTTACGAGGAAGACGGGACTTCCGAGAAACCCTTTACTTCGCTTCAACAACTAAACAATCCATACCCCCAGCCACTCAACTCCCGCAAAGCATTCAGCCGCCGATCATCGTCATCAGCAGCGCCCTCCAGGGCAATGTGGAAGGGATTTAACGAGCAAACTATTTTCAATGTGCTCATGGATGCGCAAACTGTTGTCCAGTCCTTCACTTGCGACGGAAAACTCTACGACTCCCAGACTTTGTGGTACTGTCTTCATCGCTTGAACCGTGTCACTTCAAGTCTTGTGTTTCAGAGCCTTTGGCTGGCCGCGGGACGACTCTTTGTTCCGTCAAAAGACCTGCACGCAGGCCACGCGCTGCAGAGCAAAAAGAGAAAGGGTCCGAAGTACGGCCCTGGCCTCTCAAACCTTGATGCAGGGCACTTGCTCTCTATTTGCCTGCATGCTTTGGTTGCTGCAGCCCCCGTTGTACCAGACTCAAGAACCTTGTACGAAATGTCACGTATCCGTTCCAACGGCTCAACGCTCGCTGGTGGGAGCGCGGTAGCCCGGCAGCCTCCCTCTCGCTGTTTGGATTACGATGACGCTTTCTCAAATGGCCTTGCCATCAGGCTGGCCCGGCGGCTCTTCTGTGCCATCACGGCCAGACGCTGTTTTGCAGATCTGACATGCTCCAAGACCAGCCCACACACTAGCGGCTCCGAACCTGACATTTTACAGCCTTTGGTCGATCAGCTTGACTTTCTCAGCACTGGCTCCGCCCCGGTACTTGAGTTCACGCAAGCAGAACGTCTCCTGCACGAGACACGTGTTCCAACAGTCCTTCTGGACTGGGCACGCACGATTCTCCTTAATGAATGGGATGGGCGACCAGACTTTGCCATGGATGGGCCCTTCGGTGGGGCTTTGTCATTCATTGAGACTCTGCGTAAGTACAGCCTTTACAATAAGTCACCAAAGAAATCAGCAGGCTAATACTATAGACAGACACCAATAGGAACCTGCTGCTTCTAGGCGATATCCAATTTCGAGTTGATTACCTTTCAGACCGACTGGACTCGATAGAGATGCCAGTGGACTGGCTGTCCTTTAACTCGACCCGCTGGAGACGGCATGTTCTAGACTACCCATACATCTTCAGCCCCGAAACGCTGGTTTCTTTCTTCAGGTCGATCAATTTCGCTAGAATGAGCCGCATGTTTGAGGAGTCAAGCTCGCTGAAAACCAGGATGAATGCGATCATTGACCCGGGAAGTCTTATCACCAATCCACATCACAAGATGGTGTTGCAGGATCTCTTGAGAACAGCCTCTTCCAAGTATTTGATCCTTGAGATCAGCCGAGAGAATGTCGCCAGAGATGCTTTCGACCAGCTGTGGAGGCGGGAGGAGAGGGAGCTTCTCCGTCCCTTGAAAGTCCACTTGGGAGAGGAGGGCGGCGAGGAAGGGTTTGACTCGGGGGGTGTGCAGCAAGAATTCTTTCGTTTGGCCATTGCCGAATGTCTTGATCCTGAATACGGGGCCTTCACAGTCGATGAAAGGACGCGGATGGCCTGGTTTGCCCCCGGCTCGTTGACCGATGACTGGAAGTATGAGCTCATTGGCCTTCTGATGTCACTGGCTCTGTACAACGGGCTGACCCTACCCATTACATTTCCGAGAGCCTTGTATCGGAGGCTCTTGGGCAAACCCGTCGAAGAGCTTCACCACATTGCGGACGGGTGGCCAGATCTTGCGAGCGGCTTAACAACTCTGTTAGAATGGGACGAAAAGGATGGGCCAGTCGAGGACATATTTTCTCGCACTTACGAATTCTCTGTCTCGACCTTTGGGACCAACATCACGAGGGAAATGAGGACAGGCATTAGCATCTGGCCGAAGGCTGCCGCTGGCCCAGAGGATGTTGCGCCGCCACACATAGCCAACCCTCACGACGCACCCCTTGTCACGAATGACAACCGAGACGAGTACGTGACCGACTACGTCCGCTACCTCACGGACATTTCCATTCGGCCGCAATATCTTGCGTTCGAGCGTGGGTTCAATGCCTGCCTGAACAAGAAGTCGCTCTCGCTGCTCAGTCCTTCCACTTTGCAGACATTGGTGGAGGGAATACAAGAAATCGACATCTCCGAGCTCAAACGATATGCGCGCTATGTCGGCTGGGACGCTTCGCATCACACCATAAAGGATTTCTGGTCCATCGTCAAGAGGTACGATGATAGAATGAAACGCAGGTTGTTGGAGTTTGTGACATCCTCGGACCGAGTCCCGGTTGGGGGTATGAAGAATCTCCAGTTTGTTATTCAAAAGAACGGCGAGGAAGAAGGGGATGGGGGACACTTACCCACCGCATATACCTGTTATGGGACACTGCTCCTGCCAGAATATAGAGACAAAGATGTACTTAGGGAACGGTTGGGGATGGCGCTGGAGAACGCCCAAGGATTCGGGTTTGCTTAACAGGGCGTCTATTGGGAGTTGGTGAATGATATAGCGACATGCATATCGGCTACAAGGTGTGGCGGAAAATGTTTATTTGCCAATACGACCAACTGTGCATCAATCTGTGCATCATGATCATGGAAGCAAGCCGTAAGGAGACGCAGCAGCTTGGTCTATTATTGACCGTCTTGTCAGGGCGCAACCACGGCGCTGGCTGTCCGGCCCGGTACGTGTCCGCAAATGCAGCTCGTTGGTACAAATTGAGGGTCGTCATGGTCTGCCAAAAGTTCGGAAGCTGGCATTGAGCCAAGGGATGACTGTCAATTAACCTGCTGGGCTTCGTCCTTCATCTGCCGAACATTGAGGTTGATCCTCTTGTTCTTCATCCATCCTCTCCATTCATCAAACTTGCCGTTCTCACGGGCAGGCCAATCCTCCAGATAACTAGGACAAGTCTCCTTGAGAACCTTTGGCACGCCATGCCAAGCGGACCTGGATTCCTGCGTCATGTAGATGGCATCCCCTGATCTCAGCCGGAGCAATAGATACTGCTTGTCGTCGGGCGCACCCCTCTGCGGCTCCGAATGAGGACTATTTGGGGCGATCATGAAGAGTCCGTCGCACCCGAAACTCAGACTAATGAGCCCTTTGTCCGTCTCCTCACTAACATCACGGTGCATCATCATGGTGTCGCCTGGGGTGTAGAAGTTGAGAATGGCTGCCTGGGCAACCGTATCGGGGAAAAGCCCATCCAGGAAACGGGATATGTCGTCCGGGAATGGAGGAGGCAACTCATCGGGGTACACGCGGTTTGTCCAATCATATTGGCCACCAAGCGTCACCCAGTGCAGTTTTCGTTGCATGACCTGCTTGATGGAGAGGGGGTTGTGGACGCCGGGATCCTTTGGGATGAAGGAAGCTGGAGTTTCCGGGCTGAGGGAGAAAAAGGACCTTGCTTCATCCTCTTGACCCTCGGGATACGGCAAGTCATAGTGCAGATGAAGGTTGGTTTGGTGTTTTGGGACACTTAGGTCGCGATGAACCAGGCGATCCAGAAGACACCTTTGCACAGGCGGCGGCAGAAGCGAGGGGAAAATGAGAAGACCTACAGAGGTTTGTTAGCCTAGTCAGCCATCTCTTCGAGGTCTTGCCATGACAAACCCGGTATTAGCGGATGGTGGATAACCGAAACATCACCTTCCGCCTGCGAGGCGAGATCAGGATCCAGCTGCGTGAAGCTGCCGGTAATTTGCGCTCTCGGCAGCGTTGTGACGACACGGAAGCCAGATTCCTCTAGCGACGCACGGGGGTCATCGATACGAGGGTCATGGAGCAGGGTCTTCGGATCCTGACGTGAGAAACTCTTCCACTCTGCCCGCATAAAATCTGATGGTTGCTCATAAGCATCAAGGTCCGTGAGGTTGGGAGCCATATTCTCGAGGCACTCGAAGCCGACGAACGGCCGAGTTACTCAGGTGGTTGTGTTGCAAATTTTGGTAGCCAGGCTGGAAAATGTTCGTTTCCAAGAACAGTACTACCCATTCACCCTGAACACTTCCACTATCATCCCTAGATTGATGCAAGCTGGCGATTTCAGCGGTTTTGCGACCATCGACGATATCATTCATTATTCGCTGTGGATCGATGGAACTGGTGCATGTTGCGTATCACGTGACAATTCCTTTCACCTCCTCAGTCGTGGTCCCCTGAGCAAAGGGCTTGATTCAATTCAATTCAAACCCATGCATTTTAGTGGTTTTCGTTTTTCCCTTATCATTGACCTGAGGCATTCCAAATATGCATCATTTGAGTTAGCACAAAGAAACATATCCAACAGCCTGCATCGACAAGCTGGCCTCCCATGATAGCGGCAACGGACCCGGCCAATTGCCAAAATGCTACGACTGCACGCCTCTAGACTCGCCAACACTACCTTGCTTGCTCTCCATATGCAGCATAAAGCTTCTTTTTCGACATCAGCAAGACAGAATCGGCGTCAAAGACCCTGGCGGGTGCCCAGCATCCGGCAAAGTGACGCGCTTGGGAATGTTGGCATCCAGAGTGCCCCAGAAAAATCTAACGCCCAAGTTACAAACGCAAAGTCGAAAAATCAAGATGCGATCAATCCCCCGGCTTCCGTTCATGATGGTAATATTACAGAGCTTTCATTGGATGGAAATGCAAAGAAGGCATTGAAGGCCAAACCCACAAAACCCAAAGGGCCTTCTCTCCGTGGCATGAAGCCCTATCAACAGACCCTGTATCAACACGAGTCCATCTGCTACAAGAAGAATCAAGCCCTACCAGTTGTTGAAGTCCTCAAGCAAGACAAGCCCCCTTTGGCTGCAGCTGAAAAGTTCTTTGAGCATGGTTGCCGAATCCTCTACTCCGCCGAATCGTTGTACCACCACGCTCAGAATGACCACATCCCCGAGATCGTCGTGCTCGGCGCTTCCAATGCCGGAAAGTCGTCCTTTTTGAACGCGTTAGTCGGCGGGATGGAGGTAGCTAAGGTGAGCCATCGGCCAGGAAAGACGACCACCATGAACGCGTATGGAGTCGGTCCCCGTCCGAAGATTGCGCGGGAACTCATCCGCAAAGGAGATGCCCCCCCAAAGCACAGCCTTGTCCTTATGGACACTCCAGGCTATGGCTTCAAGAGCCGGTCGGGTTGGGGAAAGACTATCATGAAGTATCTCAACGTCAGGAAGATGCTTCGGGGTGCGGTCGTTCTCATACCAGCCGATAAAAAGCTTCAAGATGCAGATCGATGGATGCTCAAGACCCTTGCTCAGGCAAACACACGCACATTGGTCGTGATCACCAAAGCAGACAAATGCGGCGATGCGTGGCAAGAGGCGTGCCATTCTCTATGTACCCAAATACAAGCCTTGATGCAGGAACTCGACGCTCAAGCCGCTACAAATTGGAGGGAAGGTTCTGATCGGATGCTGGATACTTACGCAACAGCAGCAAAAATGGACGTCTCGCGGCGACTGGGCAACGGAGGCGGGCTTGGGGGTGTGAGGCTCGCGATCCTGGAAATGGCAGGGTACTCTTTGCGAGATAGAGTCGAGAAGCAGCCCGAGACAAAGACCTACTCCGGGCCAGTTGTTTCGTTCGATGATATCGTATGGAAGACTTGAGGAAGACATTGGCTAGGGAAAGCTGGCCTGTCTCGACCCAAAAACCGCCTCCAGACCGCTCACTGCACAGCTTATCCCGTGTTCCAGCTCAATTCTCTCAGGGGCTGACGAGTATCACCCCAGAATTCGGTCTCAACCGCCCAACGTTCAGACAATTCCCAGCACCAGTTCGGGAGCCGCGCCGAACTAGCGAATCATGGTATCTGCATCCGCTAGCATGGTATCATCAACTCCATAGCGAAAATTATCTCAAAAGCTCGCCGCATCATTCCTTCTCGCCAGCGCCCGATTTTGTCGAGTGGGCCGTTCCGGGCCGACTTCTTGAACGACTGATGGAATGCCTAAGCTTCCTACTCCCCTTGCTGTCGAATAAACTTTTCACCCTTCTTAGCCTTGCCCAACGTTCCTTATCCTTTGCGTCCCTCTCCTTTTCATCCTCCTCGACATTGTCCGATCCGGCTGCCGCAACAGAGCCCGGGGTCATTGATCCAGCAGGGGGCAAAGTTTGGGGTGTGGCGATTGAGGCAGCAGTGCCAGGTCGCTGTGGAGTTGATGGGGCGGCGGTCGACCGTTGAGTGCGTGGTCGGACTGGCGAACGCCCCTCGTATACGCCACGGAGATGTGCATCGTTTGTCAGGGTCTGCACTAGCACCCGCCAGCCTGGCAGGTCCGGTCGTGAGACGCTCCGGGAGAGTCCCTGCCTCTGGGTTTCAGGGTTGGACCAGGGGCAGAAGAACCGATGCTCTCGCACAGGATCCAGGAAGTCCATTGGGGCAGGAACGAGCACCTCGCCATCGTCTGAAACCTCCTTGCTCTTGAACATCCAGAGTCCAAGTCGCCTCAGACAGGTGTGGCATGAGGCAGAGTTGGGAACCGCACCGATACGAGCGTTGTTTAGTCCTTGCCATCCCAACAAAGCCAGGGCCAGGGCCACTCGATTTGGCCGTGCTTCGGTCCCCGAACTCGTCGGCGTTGGGTTGGCGAAAAAGTCTGGTGGAAGTTGTGAGAGAATTTCGTCCAGCTTCAGTTCGTCTGGGAGGCGGAGGTTGAATTCGTAAGGCAAAAACGACTTCCTTTCCAACAGCTCGTCGTACCGCGCTCGTAAAGCTTTGAGACTGGCGTTTGCGTTGGCCAGAGATAGGCGGAGGAGGGAATCTAGAGAGAAGAGTCAGTTGCCTGAAGTCAACCATTACCCCGGCAAGAAAAACCCACCGTCACAGCCTCTCTTGCGCCAGAGGCAATCCTCTTGGTGTGAAGTGATAATTAGATCGGCATACTTGTTGACCAAAGCCTCCTCTATCAAACAGTCAGCCAGTACACTTGACGACGCATGGGCCTGGAGCATACCAATCTCAGACGCTACCAATACTGAGACCTCCTTGCCGTCGACGACTTTGCGATTGAGTTTAACAACCAGCTCTCGATGACAGAGCAGGCAGCGCACTGTTTCCTTGCCGTGACACACCCAACCCCGTTTAGCCCATTCTACTTCATTCACCTTGTCCGGCTTGGGCGTCCAGTCTGTTATTTCTTGAAAAGTACCGAGCCTTTTCAAGAGGTCCGCTCGATCGCTTGGCGAATACTTCGCTGGGCCATCCTTGATGCTTTTTTGGGAGTCCTGGGGTTGCGCCCGTCGTGACACAATCGCAGTAATGGTAGCTGTCAAGTTTCCCTTCTTTGATAGAATCGGCGCCGTCGATTCTGGAAGTCCGAGACGTCGACGTTTCTGGAGGATTTCGGCGTCGGTACCGGACCTGTTGGTAGTCGAGCTGGGAGAGCCGCCGGTTCCTTGACGAGAAGGAGAGGAACCTGCCCCAGTGTAATCTTCTTCTGTTCTCGGGGTTGAAGAGCCGAGACCTTGCAAAAGCGTATTAAATTTGCGCTTCGTGGCATTCATGATGGTGGTGCGGCTATCAACTTGGTCGCAAAGTGCGCCTGAAGGGGTCTTTGAGCCGGTTCAGAGCTCAGCCCGTCGAGGAAGCTTGGAAGCCAGTCACAAGCGTGTGTTATCGTGATTTGGGTAAATCAAAGAGAAGGGGCCGCTGTCGCGCGCCTGATGACAAGAATTGAAAGGTGTTTTGTTGTCAAGCTCTCAAGGAGGAAAGAGAGTTAATGTTGCAGCTCGCAACGCGCCTACCTCTGTGCTTGTCGCCGGGTTACCATCGAAAGAAGTACCGTGCCTTGAGCTAGCGCCGTACGTGGGTCTAGATGTTATTGCGCTATCATCCTGCAGGAGATTGTGGTGTAATCCTTAGCTGATCACTATCCCACTAACATGAGATACACAGTGCCTCAGGGACTGACTGAGAAGATACCTTCTCTCACAGAAGAGCCAAGGCGATGAGGAAGTACCTACCTCAGGGGTGGACCCAGACGATAAGGATAATGGCATTCGATAAGAGCACGTGCCCCACTAAGCAACGGCCCACACAAATTTTTTGGCACCCGTTGCCGATCCGTCACTCGCTTTCAGGGTCTGAAAGAAATATTTTGGCGATTCTTCATCCTTCCCCCATCGCAATTGAATAGGCCACGCGGAGTCATACGGGCACATGTCTGGTTCGAAACAAAGTCCTCCTTCTTGGCTATTTTCGAACAATCCCTTGAATCCAGTCAAGCCCTCATCAGACACCATGGGCAAGAAGAGCACAAAGGCCACCTCGGCCAAGAATGACTTGACCACTGCGCCACCGCCTGGCCAGCTCATGGACTTAGTCGAGTCTTTCTTGTCCGATCACTCCTTCAAGGGGGCACATGACGCTTTCAAAAAGCAGCGGGAAAAGAAGGGCTGGCAAGCGACCGCTGCATCTGAAGACCCAGCCACTCCTTCGCTGGTCAGTGTCTTCCAAACCTGGGAAGCTTCGAAAGGAGAAGATGCTGGCAAGTCTGGCAAGAGGAAGGCCGCTGCAGATGATTCGAGCAGCTCCGAGGATAGCGATTCGAGTGACGACTCCAGCGACTCCAGCGACGACGACAACGAGGAGGATATCGACATGAAGGACGCCGACTCTTCCTCCGAGAGCTCAAGCTCAAGCTCCAGCTCAAGCTCCAGCAGTGACGACAGCGACAGCGACAGTGAAGATGAGGCTGCCAAGTCCAAGGCTCCCAAAACTCTCAAGCGCAAAGCCCCGATCGAAGACAGCTCCTCCGATTCCTCGTCCGACTCTGATTCCAGCTCCTCTGACTCTGATTCCGACAACGAGCCCCGGGCCAAGAAGCAGAAGCGGGCCAAATCAACCGCCTCCAGCTCCGACTCGTCCAGTTCGAGCGAAAGCGGCTCGAGCAGCGATTCTGACGACCAGAACGCCAAATCAGAATCTGACTCCGACAGCTCCAGCTCCGATTCGGACTCCGACTCTGACAGCGAATCTGAGGCTGAGACTGCTGCCAAGGTGCCACTGCCCGACTCCGATAGCTCGTCTTCCTCATCCGATTCCTCTTCCCCATCCGACTCGGACTCGGACGATGAAAGCACGTCCAAGAAGGAGAAGGAGGTTAAGGACTCCTCCGACTCCTCCGTCACGTTAGACAAGACCTCTCCCGAGTTCCAGCCAAACAACTCCTATCCACCCCTGCCCCCGGACCCCGTCCTGACCAATGGACGCAAGAAGCAGAACGACCCCTTTTCACGTATCCCCAAGAACATCAAGGTCGACGCCAAGTTTGCGTCAAACGAGTATGTGCCCATCGCATACTCTCAGCGAGCGCACGAGGACCTCATCGTCACCAAGGGCAAGGGCTTCACCAAGGAGAAGAACAAGAAGAAGAGGGGCAGCTACCGCGGTGGCCCGATTGACATCACGGAAAAGAAGGGCATCTACTTTGACGACTAGATTGGTTTTTATATATGGTTAGACTACTAGAAATGAAAAATGGGGAAGACCGAGTATTTTGCGTTATAGATAGCCGGCGTTTAGGACGCGGTTCGGTCACGCGCCGGGAGGCATAGAAGCATACCATGTTCGTTTCGTGTAGCAGCTGTACATCTGCTCGTTTGCTCTTGTATTCAAATGTTTTGTTACATCTTAATTCCGCTATTAATGAAGCCAATTCGCCATGCCGTGCACCACTCATAAATTATCACCCATAACCCATCCATAACCCAAGCCGGAGATTTCGCCATCCCTTGTTCCCAACACACATGCCCGCCAACTCGACCATGTATCCAAAAAAAAAAAAAAAAAAAAAAAAAAAAAAAAAAAAAAAAAAAAAAAAAAAAAAAAAAAAAAAAAAAAAAAAAAAAAAAAAAAAAAAAAAAAAAAAAAAAAAAAAAAAAAAAAAAAAAAAAAAAAAAAAAAAAAAAAAAAAAAAAAAAAAAAGGAGGAGTGACCACATACTCATCAGCCAGGACAGACTGCGATTTTCCGCTCGCTTGTTCCAGGATCCAACCCCCCGAGTCAAGTACGCCCTTTCTCGCCTAAAATTTGGAGCCTTCCTTGTCCCAGTCTTGGTTCCGTTGAGCAGTCTGTACTTCCGTAGCCGGCGCGTGTTGTGCCGCCTCGTCATATTGCTCGTCCGCGCCGAGGTTTTCCTTCATGATGACGTCCTTCCTGGCCACGGATGGCCAAGTGCGGTTGCCGCTCAGAGCGTTCTCCTTGGCCTCCTTCAGCCACTTCTTCCACTGTTCAGTTCCGGGCGCGGCTCCACTACGAGCGACCCAGCCTGTGCGTTCCGTCTCGCGGATGGCATACCACAGCGTTCTTGTGAAGCTTGGGAACCCTTCTCGCTGGTCTTTCTCGTCGGTTACTTTGTGGGCTCTCTTCGCATCATCCGGCGTGACATCGCGGTATTTGTATCGCGAGAGATCCCAAAAGTATGAGCGCGGCAGCATGCCCAGTCCCCAATAAAGACCGTTGAGAACAATGTAGGATCCGCCGATGAAGATTTGCGAGTTCCAAGTGCAGTTACCGAGGAGGACAACACTCATCATGAGTAATGTGGTCCCTAGAGCCATGAGAAGTCGATAAGTGCGCCTACCGACGTGATAGTGGCATTCCTCAGTCCCAGAATAGAGCTCGCGGGCAACTTCCTCGGTGCATTTGATGAGGATAAAGGCACCCTCGCGCGTCCTGATCATAACATCGCCTCGGGGCACCTCATTGGTGTGTTTGCGGTTCATGAGGATCGGGTGCCAGAAGGAGGCGAACCCGACAACACTGGAGGCAAAGGAGATGAGGGACACAGCTAAGATGGCATTTCCATCCTCCCAGATGACACCGCAGACGATGATGGCTGTGCTGAGAAGACAGGAAAAGACGGAGAGGATGTGAATCGGAGAGAGAAGCTTGGCAGGCACGGCAGGGCGAGCTTTGGTATTGGCGAATGTCGGGTTCACGAGCATATCCTGGACCTTTTCCTTTGCAGTGGGCCGGCGAGCAAGAGGTTTTGGCGCCGTGAACTGGTCGTCTGGTAGACGAATCGTGGTGGATCGGCCCAGGGTTGAACTAGCAGACGCGGGCAAGGGCAATCCGTGATCCCCAACCGTAGGGGCTCGAGGGATGCGGTGCCCCTGGGATTCATAACCATTGGATGCGTTATCGCGGCTGGAAGAAGTTGCGAATCGTGAGCGGATCCAACTGCAGGCTCGCCGGAACCAGCCCTCATGTTGTGACACAGGGCGAATCTCAAGATCACCAAATTGAGTTGGGTCGGCATGCTCGATCTCGAGAACCTGGAAGCTAAAGGCGGGAAGGGCGTCGAGAGGAGTGATGATGGTAGCAAAGAAGCCAACAGAGTCAAGGGTAGTTCCGCTGTAGACACCCGTCATCTTGGCCACCGTCTCGGGCATCCGACCTGGGCGCGAGGGTTTGAGGAGAGCTTGAGGCGCAGGTATAAGCCTAGGGAGAAGACAGAGAAGAGACGCCGTGATGGTCTGGGAATGCTCCGTCATTGACGATTCACCGATGACGGCGAGCAGCGTAACGACGTCGAACGACCAGCTGTCTGTGACATTGGGGAACCATTTCCATCCTGGGCTTCCGGGCTCAGCCATGTGAATGGGGTTGGTTTGGTTGATGCAGTGGTGCAAGAGCGAGGACTGGGAAGTGAAGGTGACAAAATTGAGTGACGGCTCGAACCAGAAGATTAAGATATCAGGGTTGAAATTAAAACAAAGAAGATTAAAACGTGTCGGGGTGTCTAAACTGAGAAGAAATGGATATCAACGAGGAGTTGCCGTTATTATCAAGGTTATTGCTGTTGAAATGTCAAGGTTTCGAGTTTCAGCCCACCAAGGAGAAGCCCAGCTGGGTGGCCCGACCGCTGCGCCACAGCGGCTTCACCCGCGCCTCCACCAAAACCCATCGATCATCACACTCAGCCTCTGAGAGGTGACGAATGTTCAATTGTTAAAGCATATATAACCTAAGCACCTGCTTGAGACGTCGACGAGGTAGATCCGCTTTTGGCGTAATCTCGCAATAGATTATGGGCCCGGAGGTGCGGCTTCTATGCGGCTCCCCGTTGCTCTTTGGTTTGAATGCTCTATGTGCTATGGATTGTAGTAAAATAAAAATAAAATAAACTTACCCGTTGGTTCAAGTGGGGCTACGCACCAAGGCGAACCA
>JAVIXY010000415.1:0-16345 GCA_033030565.1 Fusarium nematophilum | reverse complement strand
AACTTAAGAACTAATGTAGAGTCAGCCTTCGGCTGAATGAAGCTCGCTAGGGTACAAAGCTATTCCTTTCTTGAATATTTCTGAGCCAAGACTTTACAGTGGGTCGAAGCCTTTCCTCTTCGGATTTTTTCTGAGCCAAGACATTCTTATGTCAGCGATCATTTTGTCGAGCTTCAATCCGACAACTATTCCAAACTCCAATAACTTGTGTCATCGGGCAGTGAAAAATATGGGACTAGATTCATTCGTCTGCGATTCTATCGCTCTATAACTGGTGTTATTTTTGTTTTGTTCTGATAAAATTTTGTCCTCTGAACAGCCCGTCATCCCTGACCCCAAAATCTCCATATGACCCGCCTAAGGACCGAACCACAAACACTTCGGTCCATGTCAGCAACCCAAGTATATAGAATCCACGATTATTAGCATTTCCTAGACTCTAATTACCTTAGCTATTAATATAACTTGGCTACACTGAATACCTATTCAGCACATTACCAGACGTGACTAGAGACTCTTTGCTCAGTAAACGCCTTAGTCCTTCTGCTAATATAAACCCAGCACGACCGGTCTATCCCTTAGGAAACACACGGTTGTCACAATAGAGTTCTAAAATAAATATATAGTTCACTTATATTCTATTAAAATCCAGGTATATATAGCTTAGATNCCTTCTGCTAATATAAACCCAGCACGACCGGTCTATCCCTTAGGAAACACACGGTTGTCACAATAGAGTTCTAAAATAAATATATAGTTCACTTATATTCTATTAAAATCCAGGTATATATAGCTTAGATAGTCTAGTCTTAAACCCCTAACCCACCCCTTCCTTAGAATTCTTTCTAGGTATAGGTAGAGATAGAACTATCCTAGAATATATACTATATACTAGGTAATTTAATTTCAGCTCCTTACCTAGAATAAGCGCCCTCTGCTAGAAGCCAGAATAATTTTAATAGCCGCGGGCATCGTAATCCCCTAATTTCATCCATCTCCTCAAGCCATGTCTGAATATGCTCAGGTCCGCTCTCCTCCAACCCTTTCCAGTCCTGCCAACCCATTATCTCCAGCACTGTAGCACCTAACTGGCTTACACCAGCGCCCATAACCCTACCATGCACCACCATGCATGCCGTGACAAACCGCTGTATCGTCTTGACCCAAGCACACTGTGTCTCACGATACCACACGTCGTGCTCCTCTCGTGCCTCCTTTTCGCTACCATATTTCAGATCCATCTCTTCACGGTATACTGTCCGCCAACATAGCAACGTCGGGAATCGACAATGTGTACACCGTGCTCCTGGACCACCACCACGTGCCCGATAATGTCGAAACATCTCAAGCCAAGGCTGCACTTCCTCGGCCTCCGTCCGATGTGAGCAGCGTTTGAGCTTGTGTGTCCCCACAATCGGGCCCCAATCATAGAAAGCGCAAAGTGTACACCGCACACGGCCTCCGCGAGCGCGAATGAGGCTACGCACCGATTGAATCATCGGGTGCTTGGCTGTGTATGCACCCTGATCTCGCTCGAGTGGAAAGGCCTCTACCGCTTTTGTGACCTCGGCACGGATGAGGCTAGGCTCGAATAGCCTCCTCTCCGGCCGGGCACCACGGGTCCTGGTGACCGTTGTCAAGACTTGACATGACGCATCCCCACTCTCGCGGGCTTGATCGGTCCCTTCCTGCTGCTCCAGCTGCGGGGAAGGTGACGGGGACCACTCTATGAGGGATCGGTCACTCTGGGTATCCGACGGCGTGTTCTGCCGCTGTCTCTTCGTTGGTCTCTCCTTCCCTGGCAAAGGTGGCAGGAAGGCAGATGCGGGGGCAGGCTCGTGAACGTTATTATCTGACATTGTAGAGGAAGGAGGTCGGCATATAAGAGAATAATTTACTAATTGTCGATTGTATTCTTTGATGGTTGCGTATAGCGTGACTGGCGATGTAGATGTGGACGGAGAAATCAAGTGGCAGGAAAGGGGGTTGGTTGATGAGTGCACGGATACTTACCCCGAGGGTTAAAAGTGGGGCCAAGACTTTGGTAAGTTTATGACATTAGTTGCCTTGATATCCCATCCTGCGACTTAGCACCCAGCCCGGTACCATTATATACGACAACGACCCTAATTTTAGCAACTTTGAGAGAGAGAAGGCGCTTCAACTTAGTGGTTAGAGCCTTCCCGCGACCAAGAGGCCCGGGCTCGACTCTCGGAGGCGCCTAACTAGCCAATATTAAAGTCATTTTTTTGCTATTTATCATATAATTTTTTACCTACCCTAGACTCCATTCAACCCTTTTTTTTATTTTTATTTTTTTATTCCCATCTTTCCATCTCTCTCTCACTCACCCTCTCCCTCTCTATTACATATACTAATAGACGTCTTCAGAAAGGGCTCAACAAGTCTCACGGCGTCGGTGTGACCAAAGCGAGTAGGCATGCCTCTGCGCACTGGCTATACAATCCACTACACCAAAACCAGCTTGTCCCCATCACGTATGGGCCAGTACCAAGACACGCCGCAAGGGCGCCAGCGCACCCAGCCTCGCAAACGGCTAGTGAGACCGGTCCTGCAATGACAACAGGTACTAGTAGGAAGAAAGGGCGCATTGCGAACTCCTCTAATTATCTACCGAGTTAGAGCGCAGTACAGTTGACAGACGTCCGAAGCCGAGTCGGTCCAAGGGTTTTCGTTTTGCTAATGGAAACTTACCGATTCAAAAACGCTGCAATTTGATGGCCGTTTCCCGAGTGCTCTGCGAAGAGCCCGAATGAAGAATATTGGAGTGCACTTAGTCAGATATGTAGTCGTCAAGATTCTCAAACAGATCAAAAACAGCCAGCAGAGAGCGTCATTATATAGAACTTCCTGTTACTTTGGCGTTGTAATTGATTGTTAGAAGTATGTCTCGATCATCCATTTCGTGGCTTGGAATCCTTGTTGCCATACAGTACGAGTGGTCAGCTTGGCTGCGTTTCAACTTTGCTATAGCCAATCAAGGAGGCAGCGCCCGAGTCCGATCGCAAGACAATACCAGGCCCCGAGCACTCAAGTGCCCAGCCAGCCAGTGATATGCAAGTTCTCCCGCAGTTCCGGTGGGTCCTCTCTTGGACTAATGCATTCGAGTTTCGTATGTAGCCAATCATCCGAGCTTGGTGGCCGGCCAGATGTGGTGTGTGGCAATGAGCAGTGAACATGGCGCCTTGTGGTTGGTAACCTTTGTCTTCCTGCCACGACTGGCCCGGCCACCAAACCACATCGAACAGGGCCTCGGTCTTCGTACTGCCGATTGTATGCACACCATTCCAGACAACCGGTAGGCTATTGGGCAAGCGAAGGCTAGACTCTCAAAAGCCTAATCTATACGGTCGCTGGTCTATATAATGGCCTCTAGCATTTGGTCGGCTTTTGACACCAGCTCCGACTCAAGACTATGTTGATTACAGTCATAGTGTTGGTATGTCTTCACATCGATGTGGGAAAGCAAATCATAACAAAGGGCCAACCTGACTTCTAGTCGATTGGCATACACGTATCTAAGGAACAGAAAGAGAGGAGGCTACGGAAGCCCCCTTATGACCTTCCTAACCAATTGATCACATGATCGAGCACGTGGCCGGCCCGTTGCTAAGCCGGGCCCGGGTCGGGCCCTTCCTTGGGCAACGGCTGCCACACATCGAGAGGAACCAACACATACTTCATTTCTTTCCCCATTAATCATCCCATCGACCCAAGACGCCACATACCTCAACGGAGGCTTCAATCCAACAGAATACCAAACATGTCTTGCCAGCTCCCCAGTGGCGAAGAATGGGACCGCATGCGGCCCATCATTGAGGACCTTAAATATTTGAAAGGGAAGACGTATCCTGAGGTAGCCTCGATCCTGGCAAGTCAACATGGATTTAGAGTCCGGTATGTCACAGCCATCTTAAAATGTCACAAACTAATTGAAGAACAGGCCGTCATGGATCGGATATAGATTGCGACAGTGGGGTGGGGGGGTATATTTTACAAAAAACATCACTAGGAGACTTCTCGAGGAAGATGCTTACGGGTTACTGGCCCGAGACATGCCATCCGTACTCAAACTGATGAAGTCCGCCATACGCCACAACCTTGAGGTGCCCGCTTCCTACTTTCATTGCTTCACAATCATATATAACCTACACATAACTCCACCTCCCCTGGACTGCACCAAGCTGAAGCTCTTCTCCTCAATCTCAAAGTATGTGAGCGGAGCCTTCGACAACCAACTTTGGAATACAGAGAATTTCTCTAGTCGAATCGCACATGACTTCACCAGATGGACGTGTGACGATCCGCCCAGCGTGTTCAAGGTACTTACGTATTTAACTTGCGCAACTATGTGCGGTAAGCTAGCGATGCACGACTGGGCTCAGCTTCTGGTCAAGTCCGGGTTTGAAGAACTTCCGGCCTGTCTTAACGATCAATCGCCGGAAGCTCTTCTTGTCTTCGTCAAGCTTTTGTTCTTTTTCCACGATTGTATGCCCACAGAGAAGGAGAAGTTACTGCGTCATTGCATCTCCATAGTCGACACAACTCACCCGTTCAGAGAGATACTTTGCAGGATACGGGATGCAGAGCGTCAGAGTCCGTGTGACGACTTTCGGGCGACCTTGCTTCATAACGCTTCGGCTATCTTCTACAACAAATTGAGAGACCGATTGGGACACGATAAATTTGGTTATGCCATAATCCAACAACTGCACAGCACCGGAGAACGAGGAGATTTTGAGAGCCTGAGATGGGACGACCCTAGGTTGATTCAGAGAGAGGATAAAACGTTCTTCAACTCTGGCCCAAACATCGAACGCTACATCGTCTTGGCTGTTGAGAGATACGGTTTCCAGGAACTCCTTCAGATCCGCGACACACTGAAACGACAAAGAGATCTGACAGCATCCAACGAAGTCCACGAGGTTATAGACAAGTACTTAACGTCTCTTGAGCGGCCAATCCAACGGATAGGATACCGAGACCATTTTGGCGATAGGGATCGGTTCATCGAACACTGGAAGCGAACGACTGGCGACTGGGAGTTGACACAGAAGCCCCAAGGCCCTAATCATATCATGGATATGTTGAATGGCATTGCCAGATTTAACTCATGGGGTGACAAGGACGAAGTCGTGATGATTAAAACACACTTAGATCATGTCTTCTTGGCCCTAGCAACGAATCTAGGAGAGACTTACGAAATAGCGGAAGGGGGTGGTCTCTATTCATCATCGCAGGAAGGCTAAGAGAGCAGCTCGGCAGGTTTACTATGATACAATTTCAGTGTGATATCGCTCATTGCAGTCCTCAAATTCGATACGTTGGGCATCGCCGGTCATTAAAGAACTGATCAACCTTCTTGGTCACCGCTTCTCGATCCCCAGGGTATTACCAAGTGGGGAGTCACGAGATATTGAACCATATTATAATGCACTGGACAATAATACTGAGGAGAAAGTCAGAGCTGGCAATGCTACGTTTTAAGAAATCATGCAAATTCAGGTCAAGGCATGGGCAGATGGAAAATGGATCTCTAGGCTATAATAGGCTATTTTCTCTTCTGTCGTTCTCCCGAATAGCCAATGCTCCTGAGAATAAGATTAAAATATAAAATAAATAAGTTTTATTCTATAGTTCCCTCGCCGACATCTGACGTCGGACTTCACCGACTGCCCACCCTGTACCTTCTAGTTCGACACATAGAAAGAAGCGAGACTCTCAACTCGATAGAATTTCACTGCTATACAGTTTTAAAACTAACCATAGCTAATCCTTGCCTTATACCCGCTGGCGGGTCGTTTCCCACCATGTGTGTATTTAGCTTGACGGGCAATATATCGCCAAGTAGATTCAAAAGCTAACTCCCTCTTTTATGTTCACTCTGCCCTCCTCCGCTAATCGTCTCCTATCGTGACAAAACATAGTACCCCAAATCAGTGGGTCCGAAATGTTAGTTTGGCCCAAGCACAGCCTCCATTATCCTCTATCTCGAATGATTGACGAGCATCGAGCAACCCAATTCTCATCATCGCTTTCAAACACCAGGGAAATGAACTTTTCCGCGTTTTTCATTGCAGATAGTAATCTCTTACGGTCCTCGTAAAGCTCTTCTACCGGCCTGAGCTTGGACTCAGTCGTCCGCGGCGTCAGGCGGTTACCCTGCCGTGCATCTATCCACCCTAGCTTCTGCATCACTCGATTGTTAAATCCTCTATTTTCTGCGGTTCAGTAATGAGCATAATGGTTAGCTAGATAGCCTGGAAAATAACCTTGGAATGCTTTATCAAAATATGCGTAACTTTGACTTACCGATCTTCTGTGTCGCCTTGTTAACTGGAAGCACTCCTCGATCGTTTTCTTCCCACGGAAATGCGTCACGCCGCATAAACCAGAGCATCCGCGTGACCATCGTGGCCGCCAGCATCTCTGAATCTTTCTTCTTCTTCGCCGGGCGAAATTCGGTCTCCCGCTCTGCGATTTGTGGTGTCACTGTGCAGGCCGCAAATGTCAATGCCAGCATGAGCATCAGGTCACACAGCGGATCGCCCAGGCATTCCACCAAACAACTCTGAGCCAGCTCCAAGTGCCGAACCAAACCCTGGTCCGTTTCTGTGTGATACTTTTCCAGCTTATCAAAACCTTCCTGTATAGCTTTAGGCACTCTTTTGAAGGGTATGTCGTGACCGAAGTCGATCCTCCTTTTTTTCCTCTTCTTCGGTGCGTGCTCCTCCATCGCCATCCGAATCTCCGCCTCCATCGCCGCTCGCTTGAGGCTATTTGGCGGGCCCGTAAGGATCAGTTGCGGCCGCGTGTGGTGGGTAACCCTGTCCAGTTGAATAACACGTCGCGATGTAAGTCGCTTACGGTGACACCCCGGGACCCATTCTATGCCGGCATCAGCCATCTCTTTGGCGATTCCTCTGATCCATTCCTGCGCTGTGACGTGGATTTCGCTCGTGTTGCGTATAGCTTCGCGGAGGATGGATAGCCAGGTGGCACTTTTCGATGCCACGGCTTGCCCGGCAGCTTCAGTACCCTGAATACATGCATCATAGATCTCCTCGGCGAAATCATATCGTGCTTTGCTCGAACTAGATGGCTTCAATGGTGCCGATGCATTACCAGGTCTTTCGGCGCGAAACAGTTCATCGAATTGCCTTTTTGTAGGAGTAAGCGTACAATATCATCATAGAGAGGAAGGGATAACGACATAAACAAGAGGAGACGAAAAAAAAAAAAAGACTCACTGGCTGCTAAAGGGCTCTTCACTTAATTCCCAAGCTTCCAAAGCGGCACTAAATTGCCGCGACTGACGGAGATGTTCGGTCGGATCCCGACCACTACGTACTCCTTCATGGAGTCGGCTACGAAATTGATGGGCCATGAATGATACCATCTGAGGTACCCAGAAGCCACGGAATATCTTCTTCAAGAACCGGCTGGCGCTACCAGCATGGCTGATAGCCTCCGCCCCGAGCTGACCAAACCACACCCTGCTATGACAGGTCGCCGCAACAACGCGACCGTAATGGTACTCCAGCGAGGCTAGATGTAGCAATATCGGCTTACGTTCATGATCCTTTGAACGAGGCCAGCTGACAACGTCCATCCTTCCACATGCCTCTCGAAAATCGAGCATGTCGGGTGATACATATGGCCAGGCGCCTAGCTTTAGGCTATCCATGGTGACCAGTGGCCGGAGCACAGTACTCATCAGCACCCTGGAGTCGGCGGTGAAACAGTAGTTCCCTAGTCGATCAAGCACCGCAACAGACTCGGCAAGAGCCAGGTCGAGACCCTTGTCACCCCGTGCCTGAAACCGGCGGTACATCTCCGTCAATGCCAGTTCGAATAGTCTAGCGAAGGAACAGAGCACGTTCGGAAATACAGATGGCTGGAAGCTCCGCAGCACGGCTGTATATGACCTCTTTTCCTTGAGGAAAAAGCGAATCAGCTGGAAGATGGGCTGAAGCACGCTGAAGAAGTGACGCCTATGGCCTTCGAGTTTGTTTGTCCTGATGGTCACGACCTGCTCCATGCGGAATGCAAGCTGATCTTGTGATATGGCCGCCCCGATACGATGTCGCTCACGCGCGAACGGTACAGATAATTCTGGCTGTTCGGGCGTCTGCCCGCCGGAGAGAGTCCGCAGCAACCGCTGTTGGCGGGCGCGGATGGGTGCTCTCTGGCTCGCCTCACTGGGAGGTAAGGCGAGGGCACCAGTTGCGATACCTCGGGCGGGGAGCAGGTCTTCTGGCCGGCTTCGGATCGTTCGTTTGATGTTTGAGTAGGCATGGAAGTAGCCAAAGGAGAGAGCGTCGTCGGCCCCGTTGTTTCGATAGCTCATGTTGTCCCGCATTACAGTGCAGACATCATCCAAGAACCGTGGCGGGCGAGGTGAAGAGAAGTTTCCGTACCTAGGATGAAATGCAAGGGGATAGAAAGTGAAACTGCGTGAGCCTCCATACTGCTGGACAAGCCTACGCTGATCGGCCAGCAGACACAATGTCCCACATGTCTGACCCCCCTGGTCATCATCATCATCTTCTACAGAGGCTCTGGTCGGTGTGTGCTCGGTGCAGTGGATATCTGCAGCCAGCGCGTACGAAATTTGGTCGATGTTGTCGAGATTGTATTTTTTTTCCAGTTCCGTGCGGAGATGCTCAAGTCCGCCACTGTACAGGTGCTGTTGGTAACCATCATCACTTTCAACATCTGCTTGGTTGTCGCCAGTCGTCGTCCCCTGCGTGCTTTGCGGATTCGTCGACCCACCAGTGCCGTCTTCATTTCCGCCCTCTTCTCTGTCATCACCGGAATCTGACTCGGAATCAGAGTCCGAATCATCCTCCTCATCTTCCTCATCCTCGTCCTCGTCCTCGTTTCTTGGCCGGAGACGCGTTTCCACAGGGAGCTTCTTGAGATCCTCATTGACTTCGATTTCGATGTTGGCGCCACAATCGTACGTGTGGAACGCAGGCTCATTCTCAAGCCAAAACCTGTCGTACGCGTGATTACGGGAAAATGTCGTCCAATTCTCCATGAATAGCGTCTGAAAGGTTGTCCACTTGTCATATGATAAACTCGACGACCGTCGATCATTCAAGCCCCAGGATGGTTCGACACCCTCACCTAGAAGCTCTCCGTCCGTGAAAAGTCCTATTATATACTCCGCAAGAGCTTTCGCGTGATGTCGCTCGACGGCACTGCTTCGACGGGAGGCCTTTTGTCGTTGTCGACGCTGACCCTGCGAGCCAGACCAGTCGTCCATATGGTTCTGTACCGGGTGCATCACGATGAACCAAAGCTCACGAGATGCCGCAGTCGCGATCCGAAAAGTTCTATTGCGGATATCAAACGGCAGATTGGTCGTTACGTGCTTGCCGATGTAGGATGAATGCCAATGTCTCAGAGTGAACGTGACGTTATCGAAGAAGCCACTTCGACTTGTGATCGGTTGTAGAGGTCGGCCAACGATGCTAATCATGTCTAGGTGAAATATGGGGAAGTACTTGTCTTCAGGGTCGGCTGCCTTGGAACCAGAGGCTTTCCTTCCATAGTCCATTGTGTACCTCCGCTGAAACATCTCTAAGGCTTGGGCAGCATCGAAACTGGGCTCGTTCGTTCGTGACAGGAAGTTCTCGACTAGAGTAGACGCGGCGGGTTGTTAGCAGAGGAAACAAAGAGAGGGGCACAGGTACTGACTTTTCATTCTAAAACTTCCACTCGAGTGTCTGATCTTGAAGTCGTCCCTAGCCACCCTGGCTGGCCTTCCGTCCTCGTCGTCCAAGTCGCTAGTATCGACGTATAGTTCATCCACGAAGTCGGTGCTAGCAAAGCTTTCGATACCGTCATCGTCGCTATCCTCGGCAGCGCCCGCGTCCAGATAATCTTCAAACTCGTCAGCTTCACCTAGGAGGAGGTTGGGCTCATCCATCGCGTCAGTGCCTTTCGTCTTTGGCCGATTGGTTAGATTTCTGAATAACTCATGTTCTTCTGGTCGGTCTCCTGGAAGCGGATGAGGTTTTCGTAGGTAGGGCTCCAGGTGATAGTAGGGTAGTTGCGTGGTCGCACCGTTGCATCATGTCGTTCGTTTAGCTTACCAGTTGAGCCAGCAGGACATCCAGGGCCGTGACGAGTGATGCTGCTGCCATGTGCCAATCTACCAGGATAGATCCGGTTTACCCTTGTCTGTCTCATTTCCACACAAGCCACAATCACACGTACTAGTCTCGTACCCCAGGGTTGAAATGGTTGTGAAACGATTCTAGTGAAAGTCTCTTTAAATTACGCCCCCCTGTCGATCACCATCATATGCAGCCCTCGCCATCGTAGTCACTATCACAGGTGGAATCACAAGATGGCTTCTTACGGTGTGGAAGAAAGGGGTAATCGATCACCGTATGCTCGGCCTGGTGGAACGTGGCTGTGTTTTCTGCCGCTGAAGTGTAAGAATTAAAAGAGGAGCCTATCACCCTTGATCGACATCGACCGGTCGGTTCATTTCGAACGAAGTGTTTCATTGACTCTAAGTCGCCTCAACGCCGCGCCTCCACGATGGAGTCGGCGCTGCCGTGGTTGTAGGCTGCGTCGTCCGAGATGGTCTAGCGACTCTTGACGAAACTGGTGATGACGACCTTCTAACAGACGTCTGGTGCTTCTCCGAGTTGATTGGTCGGAAGGATGATGATGCTCCCGGCTGCGCCGGTCTGGCCACCTCTGGGGTCTTAGAGCCTACTACCGCCGACCGCCCTGAGGGCAGGGGATTCCGGTGTGGCTTTTCGTGTCGTCTTCTGTTCGTCATCGAATTCGGTCCCGGCGTCGGTGCCCGGATTTCTGCGGTTTCGACCACGGAAGGGCTGTCCGAAGATGAAGCATCCTCGTGATCAGCGGCAGAAATAGGGGGGTTGTCACCTTTGCTCCGACGCATTTCTTTTTCTTGTCCTTGCTCCCCTTGTCCGCTGCCCCCTGCCGCTCCATAACCTTGTAAAGGTTCGGAACGAGTGAAGCCGGCAGTGGTTTTGGGATGGTCGACTTCGTCATCGGAAAGAACCATTGCTGGAGCATCTGTCTCTGTAACCCTTTCCCTCCCTCCCCCGGGTTGATGATGATGATGGTGATGATGATGATGACGCCCCTGCTGCTGAGCGAATAACTTAGCCAACGCCGCCTCGAAGCTCCTGGAATTGAGCTTTTCCAACAACACAAAGTCTCTCCCAAGCTCCGGGTCGTCCTTGATGATATCACGGAACGAGCTAGTCAGGCTCAGGGCAGTAGACGGGGAAGCCTCGCTTTCGTCAGCATGAACACGAGCGTGACTCTCGACGTGGTCACTATTGGGTGATTGCATCCATTCTGAGTGAAAATCATCCCCAACCCACTGCCGAACGATTTTCAAGACTCCGTTCCACGTCTTGTGCAAGAAGCGCTTTGTGTACTGAGCGCAGTCGACCTCATTGGGTAATTGATCGAGGTACGACTTCGCAGCCGCATTTCTGAAGTCGGTGAGGTGTTTCAGTACGAAATCTAGAACTTCTTGCTGTAAGAGGATAGAAGCAGTCTTGGGCGCCGAAAGAGGATGATCCGAATCCCAGACAAGAATATCTAGTCTTGTCTCAGCTGCCCGATTAAATTGGTCTGAACAACGCCCTAGAGCTGTCTCAAGATCAGCCCGCAAAGGCGGCTTGTTGTTGTCACGTCGGTTAAAGACTGCCGTCGGTTTCGAGTTCAGCCAGGCCACAATGTGACCCATAACCTGAAACAGTACTTTCCCCTCCTCCTTGCTCAGGCCAGCGATGTGGTGGATATCAGGGAAGCGTAGCCGGCGGGTTCCGGCAATGCGTTTGTATAGTTCATGATATCCCAGGTCATCAATCGCACTGAGAAATCCAGTCCGACGTTTTGTGGTATGATCGATGATGGCCGATACCGACGATGTGGATGATGACGATGATGATGGTGCTGTTGGATAGAAAAGTGACCGAACTTGATCGTCTGTACGCGTTGAGCCGAGGAACTCGGACATTTTCTTCCAATCCGTCAGCTCCACGTTGTTGGCAGCATCGCCAGGAAGTTGGGACAGCGTGTGCAACACACTGCGGAAGGTTGTGAACCAGTACTAAGACACGCGCCTTGTTAGCCAAGGATGCTTGATGCGTCGGCTCTGACCGATATTTCACTCACATCATCGATTCTATAGCTGATCATCCAGTCCCATGCCGAGATTTTGAAGGTAGCCCTGCCAACAGATGTCTCGCACCAGCGCGTGGCCATTGCCCTCCATCTCTCGTTCCTCCAGATCGTGGCTAGACGCCGAGTGGGGAACTGTTTCTCGCTACCTAGTTGCAAGACATCTATCATCTGCTCCTCGACTTCGACAGCTTTGCCGTGGAACAGCTTAGGATCCTGACTTGACGCCGCCACAACTTGCATCCAGACCTGGCCATGACTGTCGGCCATAGCAGGGTCCTGTCGATTGACTCGGAGCTTGAGATTCAAGTCGAGGGGCAGGGTGTCTGTCGGATCGGCCAAGTTAGAATGCCGGGGCATCGCCCTGCCGAGACGACATGCATTGATGGCGAGGACAACTTACCCTTGTCGTAAAACTCGCAGGTCCACCATCGCTCATCTTCCGTGGCACCGGTCTCACGCACGTATGCCTCCAGAGCTTTGGCGCGGTGCTGTCCAGCCATGATTTCCGCCAGCTTCCCTCGGTTGACTGACAGCCATTCTTTGAAGAATGGAGGATTATCAGGTGTACTGGGACTAACTCTCCCATTTCGCCGCTGGAGATGCTCCAACATTCTGGTGACATCGGCTTTGCTGCAGAGGACCAAGAGGTGGTGCTCTTCTGCCTTCCGGTTCAAACCCCCCTGTGTAAATATGGCACACAGGTTTCGCACATGCTTCATGTCCAATCTTCGATTCTTGCCTAGGCTCCAAGTAGAAGTGAGAGCCTCAATAGGCATGCGTGCCGTCAGTATTCGGTGTTTTCGTGCCTGCTCGCGGACAGATTCCTCGTCTTTGAAGCATCTCTTTTTTGTCTCCTTCTTTTCGTATTCGTCGGCGTCGTCTGTCCTTGTTCTTTTCCTCGCGTGAGAACCTTGTCTCGCCTCCAGCCCCGTTGAAGTTGCTGGCGGTGCCATCGTTCTTCGGGTGAATGAATGCTCGGTAGGAAGACGACGATGCTGCCCTCGGTCTGACGTGTTGTCCGTGGTTGAGAAAGGGTTGGGCCGAAAGATGTATCAAGTGAAGATTCTAATTATTCTCGTATTACGAATCGACGCGTGCGAATTTAACCACGGAAGAATCAGACAAATCGCACGTTGCAATCAGGGGGTAAGAAAGACTGTGCCATCCGTCAAACGCGCCATGGGATGTCGTCTGGTGTGGGACCGTGACAAGACAGGGGTTCAAACAGCCAGTTTGGACCTTTACCCAAACTAGGCTAGGACCAGAATACCGGCCACCTTGTGTGAATCAGGTCGTCTCAACAACCAACCAAACGTACCTTGGCAGATCAATCATTTTCCCCCTTTGTTTTCTCGAGAGAATTCTCAAACTCCGGTTTAGACTCTCCCCCAGTTGGTTGCCTCCGTTCTAGAGCCCCATCCGTACCTCAATCCTCTGCATCGGGTCATCGTCGTCATCATCACCACCATCATGGATTGGGAGGAAAGCCAGAACCTTGTAGAGCACCACGCAAGAGTCCGTGAGATGCTCGGTAATCGAACAGTGGAAGAGTTTTCAGCCTTACCGCTTGCGAAGCGAAAGTGGATCTTCAAACAACATCTTGTACAGGACGAGCGCGTCATTATCGAAGAAGGGGACGATGACGACTTCATAAACCCCGATCTCGCCGACGGCCACCTTCTGCGCCAACAACTCTTCATGGGCAGTGACAAAAGTGGGAAGCAGTTGACGCAGGAGGCTCGCGAAGTGTACTACGGTGAAAACGAATTTTGTGTGAGACTTCATTGGGTGTGCGAGTTTGTATTGGACGGTCTCGAGGATTACGACGGGCCAGGGCTATTCATAGCGCCGTTGATCCGGAACATCATAATCGTGACCAACCTACACGACGACTACAATTCGGATGATTCGGATGATGACGAAGCCTACTTCAACGACAACGAAAACGATGAAGAGGGGGTCCAGGATGGAGATCCTATTCGACCCGGCAAAGGAAATGGGGCACGACGAACCGAAAAACATCTACAAGAGCTCTTCAAATTCACCAATGCCGAGAAAATAACACTCGTACTTCGCGGGGATGGACCGCTTGACGGCAGTGATCGTGAAACGCGTCAAACCATTGCGGACATCTCGTTCACGGTCAAGCGTCTGATAGACTTTTTTGGGAATCGATTCGCAATCGAGAAGTGGCCAACCGATAAATCCTTCCCAAATCGCAGTCTACTGGCCTATTGGAACGCACCGACGGAATTGACCAAGCGAGACATAAGGGAAGGTAGGGCCACGACGGAGCAACGCATGCAAGCTGAGGTGGAAAAGTGGACGCGTGAACTCTCCAAGAGGGAATTGCCATCGCACATGTTGACTTGAGACGATAAGGAAGCCGTGATCAATTAGTCAAATTAGAAGGAGGTATTTTACCTAGTGTCATTAAGTTTTAAGCTCTCCATTTCGCGTGTTTCAGTCCCAATGTTTTTATACCCCTTACGCGTTTGTACGCGTCCAACACATCATCCCAATGCTCGTTCCACCGATTGGGCGTTCCTTCCTCGACCACTAGGATTATCTGCATTGGAGCTCCCCCGATCAGATCCCTAGATCCTTCTCACTTGTTTTGTTTATTTTTCTGGTTGATGATGTTCTCATTTTCCCTTGTGAAAAGAGCGAGAGATGGATGTTGAGAGGAGAGGTCTAGGGTAGCCCACCGGCGCAGGCGGAGATGTCTGACCAGGGGTCCCTGCTGCATTTATTACCCCCTCCTCCCACCATCGTCCACCCAAACCTGCACCTTTTTCTTCACCTCATGTTGCCGAAACCGTGTCATTCTGCTTCTACCGCTTCTACGATAATTATAACGAAGGGTTCGAACCGTTATCCTCCTAAGCTTCGCCTACGTTACACAAACCTCTTCATCGATGCGATGTCCTGACAGCTTCGAAACTACAACATCGAAAATGCATCAACCTTTCGTTTTCATACGACCAACGCATTGGAGCTTATATTCAACGAAATTCTGGGAAGCGATTATGGCTGTCTTTAACGATGATGATGATGACGAATCCCGGTCTTGTACGCCAGGGGAGGAAAACGAGACGCGGAGTTTGTCCCCTGGGGTACAAAATCTACCATCTACCTTGTGGTTGACAGCAGGTTTTAGCTCGAACGTACTCTGACAGTATACTCTACGGTATTGTAGGATGATGTCAGCAGTTTCTAACCCTGGGGTACAAAAACCGGTGCCCACGGCCGCCAGCATAGGCCTTCCAGGCTAAGCTTTCAGCCTGGAGGTCTAAACTTATAACGTCGACCCACTATCCCTTGTTTTTATACCTCAGGTTATAAAATTCATAGCCTTCCTACTTGTCCAGGCCAGGACCTACAGTTTGTAACCCAGGGTATGAAAATCCACTTACCTGTCGCTTAACTTACACCTTACCTACCTTTACATCTTATCTTCTAAGGAACCTCACCCTAACCCCAACCCTAAGGACCCCCGGGCTAAAGGTCATCAGTACAGCAAGGTCTCAGCATGGAGCCATACATTTCTGTGTCTCGGGGCGAAGACTTCGCCGACTCATCCGACCCCTTCTTCTTCGCAAAGACGTTCCCGAGCCTGTTCCCGTTTGGCACCGGCGGCCCCCGGCTGGCAGAGGAGAGCACCATCATCGCCGGCGGCGTGGCAGATGCGGGCATCGACGAAGGCGCTGAGGCGTCTGCGAGGAGTCTCCTGTCATCGCGGAACATGAGCCTCACTGCATGGGCTGAGGCGGTACTGAGGCGCCATGGCGGCCGCTTCGCCACCCACCACGTCTTCGCCTTCCTCGTCTTCAACCTGGGTGTGAGGTCGAGGAATCGCCGAGTGAGCATGCTGAGCGTGTCGCGGAAAGACTTTCCCGCCGTGGAACGTATCGTGCGCTCCTTGGGACGGGAGAGGTTGGAGCTGGCTCAGCGTGAGCTCGAGCTTTCCGGTCAGACCGCGGACGAGGGCATCAAAGAGCTGCTCAAAAACCTCTCGCTATACGGTTTCCGGCAGCCGATGTCGAGGGAGCATCGCCTCAGTCTGAGACGCAAAATCAAGTCTCTCATCGTCCGGTACGGCATCCCCGCCATCTGGTTCACGCTCAACCCG
>JAVIXY010000414.1:0-16395 GCA_033030565.1 Fusarium nematophilum | reverse complement strand
GGCAGGTACGCGTGTGCAGCCTTGACGGCATTGAGGAGATAGGTAAAGAGGCTTGGAGTCTCTTGGCATGATGGATGATATTATCGACATCCCTGCCCTCAGCTTGAGAGGCATGTAAAAAGACGGCCTCTCAGCCAGGCATCATGAGAGAATCGCGTTTATGACGTGAACGAGATCTCTGAAGATAAGTGGCCTTCCATTATCAGGTTCATTTATCAAAGTGCCATTTTTGCTTGATCGTCGTCATGCGATGCGTAGATGTTGGCCTTAGGGTCACTTCATCGCCAACCGACCAATTTCACTCCAACGGTTGACAGCAATATCGTGCCGCGGAAGGGCTGCTCACCTTCCCCGCGGAGAGAATCCTGACTGCCGGAGAATGCCTTTCAGTCTCAAATAATGCATTGGCAAGCCAAACGAGGGAGCCCCCAATATTGACTAAGATCTCAGGGCTTGGCATGGCTTTTTCGCTGACCGACCATCATTTCAACAGAAAAAAATGAATGGAGCCCACTTACACGCAGCCCCTCTGCACGAGGCACGAATGAGGTTTCAGGCACTGCTCATCGCATTGAGTAACGGCATTCTAGCCGACTCCATCTTCAGATATCGGTAGCTACCATCCGTTGGGGAGAGAAGAAAAGGTAACATGAAAAGCATGGCGCGGGGGGCAAAAAGAGGATCCTCATGAGGCATTTTGCTTCTGTCCCCCCTCTTGCTCTTCTTGGGATAGACAAAGGAGCATCTGCGGCGTCTTCGGCGACGTCTTGGACCCTTGGAAGCTGGACCCCTCTTTTGTCTGGACTCGTCTTATCCGTGTTGGGTTTGATGCCTCATCAACTTCTGTGAGTGGGCTTTGGTGGGCTCGGTCGAGTAGCACCGAACGCGAGCAATTTGAGTCGTTGCAAATCTCTGACGGCGACTACGGCGGCGACCACGAGACTAGCGGCTCATGCCTGCAGGTCTACAACGTGTGCCACAAGGCTTGAGGCCAATCGTATCCAGAGCATTTGTAGACACCAAACTTTTAGTTCCTAATCTGGAACTTCCGCCTCGAAAGCTGAGATGCTGATGGCGATACGATGGCCACACTAAAATCATAGCCCCTCCGTCCTTCCTGAGCCTAGCTGCCAGCTTTTCGGTTCAACCCCGGCGATTTCTCCCCGCTTCGCTTCCAGTCACGGGACCTGAACCTAGCGGAGGAGTCGCCCAAACCTTTGCTTGCACGTGAAACTGCGCTGGGTCGCCTAGCCAACGCCATGCATCATCCACGGAGCTTTCGGCGCCGGCAAGCCGGAGACCCACTACAGGTCTCCAACTCCCGTTCCCCAGGTGCGGTGTGTCGCATGACGAACCCGCGACTCCATCCCGGCTCCATCACTTAGCGATAATCTTGTGTACTACAAGATCAACATTCACAGCTCGAAAGCTTCAGTCATAGGCCTTTGTACAGGCTGATCACGCTCACCTAATTAACGCCCTTTCGTACCCGGCAGAAACAGCCCATCATGGTGGTATGTCATTTTGCCCCCGCTTCGAGTCTTCCCGAGCTCTGCCCTGTCTGCTGCCGCTGTCGCTCTCTGGCCTGGCACGTCTAAGACTCTTCTTCTGCAGCTCCTCGACCTGCTGACTCTGGGACTTTGGTCAAAGGTCGGACGGTTGACGCACTACGCTTTCGATGCCGTTCTCTGTGAGTACTGCCCTTGCGGAGCCTCAACCCGAATCTCGGCCTGACTTCGCTTCGCCTCCTCGGCTGAGATCATAGCAACTGACCTGGAATAGTCTCGGCTTTCCTCGCCGGCATGAAGCGATCGACTGGCTTGACGTGAGTCTCAGCCATCTTCCTCCGTTCCCCTTCTTCGAGTACACCGCCGTTCGAGCAAGTTCTGACACGAGCCCGTTTCGGGATGCTGGAATATAGTTTCAAGACGGACAGGGTCGCTGGCGATAACAAGGACGTTTCCAAGTGGATCGACAAGTATCTCGGCGTAGGCGAATGGGTCATGGATCAGTCGGTTGCCATCGCCGGCTCCAGTGGTTTCTTCGAGCGGACCCGATGAGCTCCTTGTGGCAGAGAGCAGTCCACCCAGCCTCGTCGGTGCCGCTTCAGCAGATCGCCGCTTACGATACTTGATACCTTGATCTCTACTCAGTCCGACCACGGTTTTCGACCACAATAGGCCACGGAGGCCTAGTCTTTCAATGCAATTGACGATTTACGTACATTTTACAGTCTCGACATTCGCGACGACGATGCCATGGATACAAGAGGAGGGAGGAGCCGCCTGACAACCACCAGTCCTGGCCTTGCACGACGCACCACATATTGATAGCGGCGTTCGGGTATATTTGATTAGGCATGCGAATCTTGGATCAATGATACCGAATCCATGAAACTCCCCTTTCTCCTTCCGCTCTCTGTCCAAGTAAGGGCACCGATCCCGTTCTGCCAATTTCGAATCTATCCGTGCCTCTTAATCGTGTCATTACTCATGAGTCTTAAAACATTGCAATATGCTGTCTCCTAGTCCACCTGTCCCTGATGTTCTGCCAGGAACTCCGCAGGTACGTCATTGTTTTCCGAACTCTCTCGCCTTAGTACCACGCTGCGTTGCTGAGGACTATCGTGTATTTCATGGTCGTGATCCTCTATTCGGGAAACCAATAAGTCGGCCGGCACCTCGTTGTCACTCTCATCCGGGCTATCATCGTGGCTCTCGCCGGGCTTCTCCTGGTGTGCATCTGCAGGCTCTTCCCCTGGTTCATTAGGTATGGGGGATTCGACCCTGGAAGGTGTTTTATCGGAGACGCCAAAGGTAGCTTTGAGCACGGCTCTAGCCTCCAGAAAGGCCTCCAGCTCCGCGCCGATAGCGCAAATGAGAAGATTCCAATGTCTCGACTCGGCCAACTGAAGCCTTTTCTCCAGGGCTTCGACAACGGCGTCCATCTTGCCTAGTTGCTCACGCATCGCAGCATGTTGACGTTCCTCGTCATCTTCTCGGTCATCTTGTCCGCTCCGGATCAGCTCCCGAAGTCTTGATTCGAATTCCGCAACAAGACTAGTGACCTCAGACCAAACATCAGCACCCTCGATGAGGGCCTGGCGGTCCTCTGATATTTGAGCTTTGCGGTGTTCGAGGATGGCAATCTCGCCTTGCCACCATGCCCGAGCCATCTCAACGGTCCGACGCTCTGGTCTCAGTTGCAGGAACTCCGTGCCTCTTATCGAATCGCCATTATCTCTCAACATTGTTTTCGGTTTTAGACCGAGAGCGTCAATGTCCAAAGGCGTAATGGGGGGTCGCTGTATCAACGCCCTCACTTCCATATCAACGTCTCGCCCAGCTGCCCTGTACCCGCTTAACCCTGCCTCCCTTCTATTCTTGACATCTTCCATCTTCTCCCGAACCCACCTGCGCCGGTTCCGCATCCCTACCAGCTTCTCCTCCAGCAGGCGGATGTCTTGATCCAGGGATTCATGCTCCGCGCCAAGCTCACGCAATTCTCGGCCAAGGGGCTCTTGCTCGTCATCCTCCAGCGTGTGAAGTTCAGCATAAATATCGTCTCTTCTTGCGCTCATCTTGTCAAGATATGCCAGTGCGTCTTTCCTCTGCGCCAGCGCAGTGTCTAGGTGGGAATCTTCCTCCGCCTTTAGTTCGGATAGGGCAGCCATCGAGCGCTGAAGCCCAGTTCGTGCCGCCTTGAGTCCCCGAGGCTTCTTTGCGACCGGCTGTCGAACTGGAATAACATTGCCATCTGGTGTAGATCTTGTCGGCATATGCAAAGAGCTTATCATACGCGACTTAGAGGTGGCTGTGGAGTAGAAGGTACTCTCCCCAGTGTCACTATCTCTTTCAAGATCTCTTTCGGAGCCACCATCCGCACTACCCGCAACCAAGCCTGACGCTTGAAGGTCCAGCAGCTGCTGGATGTCATTCTCTAGAGCTCTCTCCCTTCGGTGCAGGCTCCGCCATATTGAATCAAGACGCTGTTGGGGGTTTGCAGGCTTCTGGTCTAACAAGCTACCTGCGAGCCCAAGACGACTGGGCGAGAGCAGCCCGTAGCCTCTCGTGCTGTCGCTATGGTTTGATGACGCTGAGTGGCCAGAGGAACGCTGGTTGATCAATACCACAGAGGCAATTGGGGGAGGTGGTCCCGAGAAGATTGGCGTCGGTCGCGTTCGGGAAGGGGAGTTGGAGTAGCGACGTTTGCTATCCCAGGACACTGGGGAAGAGGATCGATGGGTCGATGTAGTTGCAGTAGCTTGAAGCGGCTTTCTAAGCCGAGGACGGGGAGGTTCCTGTTCGAGGATAGGATCTTCTGCTCGCGGTTCGAGATCGTCGAGATCGTATTCGCTGACAGCTCGAGCAGGAGGACTGCGTACGGGGAGGCCAGGGAGTCGTTGACGCGGGCTTGAGATGCGGTCAAGGATAGAGGGCGAGGACATGGTTGCGGCGAGGTGGTTTGGATAGTTCTCTAGTCGGAAATTGGAGATCGAGGACAGGGAGCAAAGTTGCGAAGGGATAGAGTATCGCCTACATGCGCTCCAGGACCGATAGGTGAAGCCTCTAACACAAGAGCTGGAGGGTCGGCGCTGTAGCGTATTGCATCAAGTTTACGAGATATGGGATGTCCGCGTCCAAGTAAGAGTGAATTGTCTTCGGGACATAGGGAGAATAGGTAGGGTGAGAGGCCCGCGAGATCACGGGGGGTGAAGCTCGAGGTTTGGATAAGCTCCTAGGTTGGTTGCTACCGGGGTTGGCATGTGCCCTTCTGGGGTGCACCTGCCATGATTCCTTGAGCCGCGGGCATCCCCACACGGCGGGGTGGGTACCACCAGCCGCGTCACGGGGTTTCAATCTGTCCCATGTGATTTCTGTTTGTTTGCGCACTCAACGAACGTTGTTTAGGTGGTAGGAAGAGAGACTATTACGGCTTTGTCTTGAAGTAAAGAGTGCGGGCGGTGTGCCTCTTCCCGCCTCAAGGCATATTAAATGCTGGTGAGGCTAGGTATAAAACGATGTGAAGGTTCAGGGTAGTCGACCTATTCGTGCAAGGAGACTACGTAAATCCAACATCTGGGCTGATGTCTAAGCCATTGCTAATTATGTCTGTCTGATGATCCTGATTCAGAATAATTAGTAAGATACATGCCATTCGTATCTCGGGATCTTTAATTTAGAAGATGCCTGGAAAGAGATCTTGTGTGGGTAGTATTGGGAAAGATTGATTCCCACCAGAGGGCCTCCGCCTCTAACTGCTGCGGGACCTTAGACTCGTAAGAAACATCGTCTCGCGGACTGTAACATTTTGTGGCCAGAGTCGAACGCCCGGTTGCTTACCGCAGGCTGCTATCCAGCACCAACCCTCAGCACCTGCGCCGTCCTTTTTTTCCCAGACCTTGGCTCCAGCGTTGGTGTCGTCCGCGCCCGCAACGGCCGGCGCCTCGCTCGTTCAACTCAAACGGGAGAGTCTCAGCCGGACATCCGCTCCGCCTTTCTCCAATCTCCCCGCCGAGATCTCTCCCGCTTCCACCTCTTTTCTTCCCTTTCCTATGCAGCCTTCCTCTGCCTCTCCTCTGGGCGCTCGGCATCAAACACCCTGTGTCTCCGTCTCGTCAACTTTCTCTTGACGAGCGACGGGCGCTTGGAGCCTGCAGCAGGCGGCGGTCTGCCACCATCAACCTCGAACGAGGCCTTCTCAGCGGCAGCGATAGACGAGAGGCCCGCTGAACAGAATTTAACCTACCACAACCCAGCCCCGATTGCGTCCTGCCCGTTGCCGCCTGCGCGTTTCTTTTAAACTCTTCTCCAGCCACTGTTCCAGCGCCCTTCAACTGTTGGCGCCAGCCCGCCCCGACCTTCTTCTGCCAGGCCGGCCCAAAGCCCCAGCGCAGAACACCTAAGCCATCATGAGCCAATCACAGCAGTTTCCTCCTTCACTGCGTCAGACGCAGGTGGGCTCCTCCTCGTACATGTCTGGCTCTGGTTCCGGCTCTCAGTCCCAGCACGACGAACTGCACATGTCGGGCTTGAGCCAAACCGGTGCTCCAATGTCCATGTCGCCGCAGGAGTACGAGTTTACGCCCCAGATTAAGCTCGAACCGTCCTCTTCCAACCCGCAATTCCAGTCTCACTCGGCGTCCACGTCTTCGGTGCCCAACGTCCTCCAACCAGCCGGTGGCCTGTCCGCTCGCGGTGCCCCAGCCTCGCCCAACCTGCCCTCGCCGATGCAGCAGGCCTCTCCCGCTACCTCATCTGTCTCTTATCAGCCGCCGCCGCAGCACCAGCATCCTCCTCACCACGCCCAGCAGCCGCTGCACCATCAATCGCAGCACGGCCAACACTCCCGCGACTATCCCAACGCACCATCCACCACCGCCAGCAAGCCCCCGCTGAGCATGTCCCATAGCTACTCCCGCTCAAGCCCCGCCGCTGGCTACGATGGCTCCTCGAGCTACCACGCCTATACACCTACGACGCCCGGCGGCGCTTCATCTCACCTCATGTCCCCGATCGACCCTTCCAAGTACAATGCTCCAGGCTCTCAGCGCACCATCTCCAACACCCCGCTCGGTCTAGCTGACATTCGTCCCCGCGCCGATTCGAGCATGTCGGATGGGACTCCAGCGTCTCTAGGATACGACCTGGCCAGCGCGCAACCCGGAACGAGCAATTATACGGCACCGTGGGCTATTTACGCGTTCGACTGGTGCAAATGGCCGCCCCAGGCCAACGGTGCGGGAAAACTGGCCGTGGGCAGCTACCTGGAGGATGGTCATAACTTTGTACGTTATTGACTAGCTAACATATCCCTCCTCTCTTGCTGACCTTGCCAGATTCAAATCCTCGATAGCCATATCACCCCGACTCCTCAGGATGTCTACGCACCGGGCACATCCAAGTACAGCCTCGAGTTCACCAAGGTTGCCGAAGCTACTCACTCTTACCCCGTTACCCGTCTCTTGTGGGAGCCGCCCTCCTCGCAGAAGCAGTCTACTGACCTGCTTGCGACGTCTGGCGACCACTTGCGACTATGGTCTCTTCCAAACGAAAACCCCTCTACCCCGGGCAGTACGATTGGCCGCAGCCGCGACACAGCTGTCACAAAATTGACACCACTCGCGTTGCTCTCCAACTCCAAGACCCCGGATCATACCGCGCCACTTACCTCTCTCGATTGGAACACTGTCTCCCCCAGTCTCATTATCACCTCTAGTATAGATACGACATGTACCATCTGGGATATTCCTTCGCTCACCGCCAAGACTCAACTTATTGCCCACGATAAGGAGGTCTACGATGTTCGATTTTGCGCTAAGAGCGTTGATGTGTTCGTCAGCTGCGGTCAGGATGGTAGCGTTCGTATGTTCGATCTCCGAAGTTTGGAGCACTCCACGATCATCTATGAGCCCACTGGCAAGGAAGAGAGAGGTAATTCGTATCCTGCACATTCGAATTTGGACACGCCTGCTAACACACTTCTTAGACCCCAATGGCGGCCGAATCAGCCCGACACTCCAACAACAGACAATGGCAAACCCTCCCCCACTGCTACGGCTTGCGACTTCCCCACACGATACCCATCTCCTCGCCACGTTTGCCCAGGACTCGAACATCATCCGCATCCTGGATGTGCGACAGCCCGGCCAAGCCTTGCTCGAGCTGCGTGGCCACGGTGGAGCTATCAACTGTATCGAATGGTCCCCCTTGCGACGCGGCATGCTCGCTTCTGGCGGTGACGACTGCCAGGTTCTGCTCTGGGACCTGCTCAACTCCAACAACCACCCCCCAATGAACGGTGCTCCTCAACAGGACAACCCAAGAAGCCCTGTGGCGAGCTGGCAGTGTGATTACGAGGTCGGCAATCTCGGCTGGGTGCCTCATCTTGCCAACTCGGACTGTGGCGAATGGCTCGGAGTGAGCGCTGGGCGTGGTATCTGGGGAACAAGAGTCATGTGAGATTGTCGTAATGGTTTGGCCGGTGTCATTTGTTATGCACAAGACAGAGCTCTGGTTCTGTCTTGGGAATGCTGATTGATTCATGTAGAATGTGGCTGGTAAGGTATGGTACATGCATTGTGCAGAGCCTGGAGTTTTCGAGGGTTTTCAAGTTGCTGGAGCATCTGCGACATACCCGGGTTGCTGGAATAAAATGTTGACGGCGCGGCGGCTGTTTGGTTCGGAATAGGGCCGATGAGACAACATGAGACGTGTATCACGCACTTTGGACGATCTCCTCCGACCCGGATCCGAGGTCACTCAAATAGTGATATCTGAAGGACCCTTATGAATGGTGACGACAGCAACGCGCCGTTAGTTCACGACCTGATGAAGCTGCAGCTCCGGTGGCCAGTCTTCCGCTAGACATTATATTCAGAGGTTGTGGAAATCAATGAAAGAGGAGATGTGCGAAGGGGAAACTGTTTCCGAGGGAGGCAACTCTAGAGTCACGAGGTATTGATGATGAGATAGATTTAGTTCAACCTGTTGCAGACAGCCTCTCAACAAAGCATTGAGTACATACTTCATGGAGCAATCCTTGTGTGCTGCGTATCTACCGCATAGCCTCTCCCTCTCACGTCCCATCCGCCCAGGAGCGATGGCTTGGAGCAGCTTTGGACTGGTCAAAGCCGTGACTGGACCTGTTTCCCTTCATCGTCGCTTATTTGAACGACCGCTTTACCGGAAATTTTACGGCTTGAAAGATCCTTTAGCGCTTGAGGCACACTTTGAAGACCTGAATAACGCTTGAAGGTTGCTGGACGGATCTTGCCACTCTCCAACAGAGGCCGAAGCTCTGTCCAGATACGACGCTTCTCATCGGGGTAGCGGCGCAGCGTTTCTCCATATCGCTATCAGGCTTGTCAAAATACGTCGCGCACCCTGGGTATCTCACTTACATAACCGATGAGTGTGGCCTGCTTTAGCAGCACCCGGTTCATTGCGATCTTTTCCATCTCGCTGCTCCGCCCTGCAAACCCCACAACGAGAACTCTTCCCCGATGAGCAAGGCATTTTATGCTGAGATCGACAAGGCCTACGGGGTCAAAAACAACGTTAACGCCTCTGCCATCCGTTGCTTCGAGGACATTCTTCCACCAGTCGTCCGCTGTGTAGTCAAAGCACGTCTCAGCGCCCACGCCCTGAGCATACGCGCATTTATCGGCCGAGCCTGCCGTTCCCAGGACTCGACATCCCATAGCTGAGGCTATTTGAATAGCCATTGTGCCCAAGCCACCGGCTGCGGAGTGAACAAGCACCGTCTCGCCCGACTTGAGCCCACCACGGAGAACAAGTGCCGCGTATGAGACTGGAAGAGTAGCACCTAAGCCTGCAGCGTCAAGGAAGCTCCATGATGGGGGGATTCGGTGGAGCGAGTCTGAGCCCTGTGGGAGGATGAGATATTCGGAGTAGGACCCTGGAGAGTCTCCGAACACGGTGTCACCGGGCTTGAAAGGGGAGGTTGCTGGCGCTGAGAGAACGATGCCGGCAAATTCGAGGCCCAAGGTAAATGGAGGCCGTACTAGACTTCTATTGTTTTGATGCTTTCCTTGCGCCTATAAGGTTTCCTCATTAGCCTGGCACCGATGAATATACTTCAATTCGTATATAGAGCCATACATAGAGGATATCGACAAAGTTGACGCCTGCAGCCACGACTTTGACGAGAGTTTCTCCATTTCTAGATTTCGGGATGGGCACATTCGAAGTATAAATCTCGTCAAGTGAGTCCAGAAACCTGTGAATCACAACGGCCTTCATGGTCGTGGTGTCCATGATCATTGGCGGGAGATGTGGGTTTGAGACGCGGGTTCCTCACGTAGTATTCTGCGGGCAAACGGAGCAACTAGGTAGGTAGATATTTTACGAACTTGCTCATTATTACAAGTAGGTTGCTTGGTTCAGCTGAACTCCTCCATGAATGAGCCAGCCGGCTACCCGTATCCTCCCTCGGTATGTTAACTTGCGCTAAAATCAGTGTGTATAGCAGTGCGGTTCTAATTTTCACACAGTAGGTCCTTCATAATTCAGTTTGTGCAGTCCTTGTGCAGCTCCTGCGATCCCGGACTTTTGCCGCCTGCAACCGTGAGCTCTGATTTGGAAACCTGAGGTTGACTGACTTGATATCTTCCCTTTCATATAATTCTTTGTCGCCCATCCTTCTCCTCCATCCTCCTCCTCTTTCTCCTGCAACGCCGACAATTAACGTGCCCTAATTTTCTCTGTTCACACCCTCTCCGCGCAATTCCACTACAAGCCACGAACGCGCACCTCTCGCGCCGGCGACGCAACGATGGCTTCCCACGACCCATCGCGCTTTGACGACTCTGAGGACGAAGAGGATTTCAATCCCGCGCCAGCCGATGTTTCCGACGAAGAGCAAGATGGTGATGGTGCCGATCAACAACTGAGATCGGAAGCCCGAGGCAGCAGCCCCGCGCATCGCGATGCGGATGACGATGACGAGGATGAGCGACCTGGAAGGTCGCGACACGCTGACGACGACGATGAGGAGGAGGAAGAACAAGACAGTGGCAGGCGCCGTGATGATGACGACGAGGATGAAGAGGAAGAGGAAGATGACGAAGATGAGGACGTCCAACAGGTTAGTGGTCTCTTGGTTCTCAGCGCTGTCCAGTTTGGTCAACTGTTTCTCTGCATTCATGCTGACTGGAGTGCCAGGGCCACCGTAGAAAGCGCCGCAAGGAAAGGGGCGCCAACTTCTTCGATATCGAAGCCGAAGTCGACGATGAAGACGAGGGTGAGGATGATGAAGTACTCGGCGAGGAAATCGGCGACTTTATCGACAATGCACACCCTGACGACATGGCTGAGACTGGCCGGCTCAACGATGACCGGCGACATCGCGAACTCGATCGCCGCCGAGAGATGGAATCCAGTATGGACGCAGAGAAGCAGGCAGAAATCCTGCGACAACGATATGGCAACCGACGCTCCGGCAAAGGCTTCAGAGACTCAACCATTGTACCCAAGCGACTCCTCCTCCCAAGCGTCGACGACCCAAGCATCTGGGCCGTTCGATGTAAAGAAGGAAAGGAACGTGAGGTTGTCTTTTCCATCATGAAGCGCATTGAAGAGCGAGCTGGCACTAAGGATGAGCTTGCGATCACCGCTGCATTCGAGCGTGGTGGCGCTGAATCCGTCATGAAGGGCTTCATTTATGTCGAGGCTCGCCGACAGACGGACATCTTGAAGGCGTTGGACAGTATGCTTAATGTGTATCCCCACTCCAAGATGGTCCTGGTTGAGATCAAGGACATGCCCGAGCTGTTCCGCGTATCAAAGACACCAACACTGGAGCCTGGAGCCTGGGTTCGTCTCCGGAGACCGATGAAGCATAACGGTGACCTGGCGCAAGTTATCGATGTCACTGAGAATGGTCTGGAGGCTCGCGTCCGTTTCATTCCGAGATTGGACTATGGGTTGCGCGACGATGCCTTTGCCGCAGCCAACGCTGGTGGCAAACGCAAAAGGCCCTTTGGCAACTCCGGCCCTAAGCCACCACAGCGGCTTTTCAGCGAGGTCGAGGCGCGAAAACGCCATCCCCGACACATACAGGGCAACCCGACCACAAACACATGGACCTATATGGGCGAGGAGTTTGAGAATGGTTTCCAAGTCAAGGATGTCAAGATTCAGCAACTTACCGTGACCGAGGTCAACCCGACGCTTGAAGAAGTCACTCGATTTGCAGCGAATGCCGAGGATGGTACCGAGAACCTCGATCTGAAGGCTCTGGCGGCCAGTCTCAAGGATAGCAATGCCTTGGTTACATACCTCCCAGGTGACATCATTGAGGTCTATACTGGCGAGCAGAAGGG
Source organism: Fusarium nematophilum (assembly GCA_033030565.1). NCBI lineage: Eukaryota > Fungi > Ascomycota > Sordariomycetes > Hypocreales > Nectriaceae > Fusarium > Fusarium nematophilum. Next base: position 4,550 of record JAVIXY010000414.1, on the reverse strand, counting down.
CGTCGTTGGCAAAGCGATGAGAGTCCAAGCCGATGTCGTCTCTATCACTGTTACGGAAGGTGACCTCGTGGGGCAGGAAATCGATGTTCCCATCAGGGCTTTGCGAAAGCGATTCAGAGTTGGTGACCACGTCAAGGTCATTGGTGGCAGCAAGTTCCGAGACGAGGTCGGAATGGTTGTCAAGATCCATGAAGATCGGGTCACTCTCTTGACGGACCAGACCAACACGGAAGTCACTGTTTTCAGCAAGGATCTCCGCGAAGCCAGTGACATTGGTGGGCAGGGATCACTCGGCCAGTACTCTCTTCATGACCTCGTTCAGCTTGATCCCACGACGGTGGGCTGTGTCGTCAAAGTCGACCGCGAGTCGCTTGTCGTTCTTGACCAGTTTGGTGACACCCGCCAGGTGATGCCATCACAGATCGCCAACAAGCTCCCGAAGCGAAAGACCGCCGTTGCCGCTGATCGCAATGGCTCCGAGATTCGACTCGAGGACGTCGTGAAGGAGTACACAGGCCAGCAGCGCCAGGGCAAGATCATTCACATTCACCGCTCATACGTGTTCTTGCATACCAATGACAGCAAGGAGAATGCTGGTGTTTTCGTCACCAAGGCCAGCATGGTCAACACCATCGCGGCGAAGGGTGGTCGAGTCAACGCCGCCTCTTCGGGTCCGGATCTGAATGCAATGAACCCAGCCCTCAAGATTCACAAGAACGGTGCTGAGAACAAGCCTATCCAGCCCGTCAAATCGTTCGGCCGCGACAAGGCCATCGACCAGACTGTCATTATCAAGAAGGGTGCGTACAAGGGCCTCCTTGGCATTGTCAAGGATACGACGGACACGCATGCGCGTGTTGAACTTCATACCAAAAGCAAGACGATCACGGTGCCGCGTGACAGCCTTAACTTCAAAAATAAGACAACCGGTGCCACGATCGACATCAACACCCGCGGCCGTGGCGGCTATTCAGGCGGTGCTGGACGAGGTGGAGGTGACAGAGTCCCGGGATGGCAGGGAGGATCTCGGACGCCGATGGCCAGTGGCGGGTCCGACCGGGTTCCCGCTTGGGGATCGAGAAGTAAGTCTTTACAACGCAGTGCAATTTGCTTATACTAACAATCGTGGCAGCACCTGCAGCTGGTGGTCGAACACCTGCTTGGAAAGCCCAAGACATGTCTGGTGCCCGCACACCCGCCTGGGCAGACGGCTCGCGAACGGTCAATCCTTATGATGGAAGCCGGACGGCCTATGGTTCGGGATCACGCACGCCCGCTTGGCAGGCTGGAGGCAGAACACCTGCCCCTGGAGATGCCTTTGGTGCCGGCTCACGGACACCGGCCTACGGCGGAGGAGACAGCTGGGGATCGGGCTCCAAGACTCCAGCTTGGGGAGCATCGGCGCCAACTCCAGGGGCCAGCGGAAACGACACTTGGGGCTACACACCTGGAGCCTCGGGCTCAAACACATTCGATGCCCCGACGCCAGGTGGTGCTCTTGGCGCGCCAACTCCTGGTGCGATGAATGCCCCTACTCCTGGAGATTACTCAGCTCCCACACCAGCTGTGAATGCGCCAACTCCAGGAGGCTGGCAGGGTGGATGGGGAGCAGACTCAGCTCCGACTCCCGCGGCTGGAGCTCCCACACCGGCCGCAAGTGGTTACTACGGTGCTCCGACGCCTGCAGCCTACGGGGCACCAGAGACCCCTGCGGCTACCGGCCCTCGATACACAGATGACGACTGAAGAAATTGAACAGAGGTGGTGACAAAGACGGCCGGGAAGGATGGCTGTAAATGGCGTTTGGGTGATCTACATGTTGTATAATTAAGTCTCCTACCCACCAAGAACCGGTCAGCATTTGAAGATGCAAAAATACTCTCGAAGTTGCAGCTAGATGCGTGGGGAGCAATTGGTACTCCCTAATTAGAAAGGCGATATTTCCCTGCCCTGGTTGAGCTCAACGCGTTCAGACCTGTGATGACACTCCTCTCCCACCTGATTGACAGACAGGAACGACGGTTGCTGCCTTATCGATAAGACCTGCGAAAGCTGGGGATCTTTTTCCGTCGCCACGAACTTACCTCGCATCCCTTGCAAACGTCTTGCACCATTCCGAGGTCAGCCAAACAACGTCTTGATATCCTCGAAACCCGCCCATTGCAATTGAGGCCACTTGTATTCGCATCGCAGCCATGTCATCACTTACGGTGCCTCGGAGGCTGGTAGAGAAACTGTCACGAGCTCCTTCAATCCGATATCGCGAATGCCGTCACCTCAGGCCTGAGATGCGATCTTCCGGAACGAGGTCGACATTGGCAAGGAAATTGTGTGCTTTCTCTACGACGAAGCAATCCGCAGCGCGCTCATCTACCTCTCGTCAGCGTGACGCCGCGCCAAAGAATGAACGAAGGCCTCGGCCAAACCCCCCTACCCGTGTCTCCAACTCCACGACTGAACCGACCCAACCGTCTCATGACCCATCTTCCTCCGAACTCGACGCCATGCGCGCAGCGGAAGTTCGAGAGTCTACCCTTCGCGCTGCGCGATTACGACGAGCCTCGCAGCGACAGGAGGAGGCACTGGAAGCAGAGAAAAAAGAGCAGGAGAAGAAAGACTATCAGAAGAGATATAGTACCGCCAAGAGGAAGTGGGTTTCTAGTATTATTGCAATGCCAATTTTACTGGTGACGAGTTACTACTTGTTTGATCGATGTGAGTTGATCGATCTCGAGGTGGTGGGATTGGACTGACGCTTTGCAGTGGCACTCGGGAACGCGCAGAAGACGCTGCCAACATCGTTTGATCAAGATGACAAGGCACGGATTTTTATGTCGGTCTCATCAAAGCGCGACGAATGAAACAGCTATCGCAAGGCCGTTCGTGTTATGAACCTCCGAGGATTACGGAGCTCAGATATCTTGCTCATCATGTTATGACCGCAGAGCGCAGTCTGAACCTCCCCGGTGGAGAAATTATTTCGTAGCAGAGCTTCGTTCGAACCATCGTTCCCAAGCACGGGGGCAATAAAGCGGCCCATCTGCTATCCTGAAATCTCGTCCGGTCCGTTCAACTCACCGGAGCCATTTGGCAAGCCACCTTAGGCCATGTCCGGAACGGATCCTTGTGTCGTGGCACGATGGCACGATGGCACATTTTATTGACAAACGCCGAGGTGTACTAGAGCTCCGAGGGAGGCAAAAGCGAGACGCCACTACGGAGATTCACGGCGTGAGAGGGATAGAGGCGGATGTCGGTATCTACCTCATTCGCCCACTGGTCGGTATCGAAATAGCCTACTCAAACCAGTGTTGGTACCCATACTCCACCCATTCATTCCTTCTTGGGCGGCTTTGTTCCCAGCCTGCTTAACGAACCTCTCGACCTCTCACATCACGATGGGCAGAGTATGAAGATCGATATGACCTAAAGATCCCCTGCGTTCTCTCACTTTTGGCCTGTGGCCTGCAGTCTGGAAGCTTCACACAATGAAAGGTTGGGAAAATCTCCATGCCTTAATATTAAACAACATTTAGAAATTACGGCTTGTATATGTACTCTCCATGTGCTTCCATCCGTCTAAACATCATAACTTAAAACCCAGGAAGTGAAAATGATTCAGATCTCATGCCTACGGGGCCCCAATTGGCGACAGAGACACGTCAACGCTGCGGCGTCGAGAATCTGGGAGTCTAATCCTCATACTCCTTGCACTCGAAGCAGTTGGGGGAGTAGAATCGCTTCTTGGAGGTATTGTCGGGGACGAAACTGCCTGCGCTGTAGAGCTTGCACTTGGCGGGGTTGTTAATGTCCTTGCGCTTCTTGTACATGAAGATGTAGCAAGTCTCGCCGAGGTCTTTGCAGCTCTTGGCGCAGTCGTTAAGGCACGTATTGTCGCCATCCCCGATCAGCACCTCGTTGCAGATGGAGCCACGGTCGCCGCAGGTGGTGCTTGGGTCGCAGGCCTCGAAAGCAGGAGTCCAGGTCGCGCAGACGGCCGCGGTGGTGGAAGTAGCAGCCTCAGTGGTGGTAGTGGTCAGGGTGGTGGAAGTGGGAGCCTCGGTGGTGGAAGTACCGGCATCGGTGGTGCTGGTAGCAGCGTCGGTGGTGGAAGAAACGCCAGTAGACGTGGCAGTGTCGCTGTTGGCAGTGGTGGAGGTGGCAGTCTCGTCGTAGCAGGAGAAGCACTGGTCAAGATCGTAGAACCTCTCGGGCAGGGCACAATGCTCGTAGCCGATCTCGTCGAGGTCACCGCTGTAGAGAGTGCACTTGATGGGGATGTCGGTGAAAGAGAAGGCCTTGCAGCCAGGAGTCTTGCCACAGGCATTACCGCACTCGGCGTCGGTGGCAGCATTCTCGCCGCCATTGAGCTTCTTGCCATCGGTGTTGGTGGCCTTGCCAGTCTTGCCGCAGTCAGCGGGAGGAGGGCTGATAGGGGTGTAGGAAGTGCAGGCCTCGGTGGTGGAGGTCAAGGCCTCAGTCGAGGTCGCGGTGGTAGAAGCAGTCTCCGTAGCAGTTTCGGTGGTAGCAGTTTCGGTGGTAGCAGTTTC
>JAVIXY010000413.1:0-16414 GCA_033030565.1 Fusarium nematophilum | reverse complement strand
GATTTGCTTTCCCACATCGATGTGAAGACATACCAACATCTGCTGACAGGCAATCATGTTAAATGCCGTAGTGGCTCCTGCATGATAACATGTAAATACAGTGCATTAGAGGTAAGCAGCCATAGCCTTCGCGTCTTCGAACGCCACATGCCGATGCTTCCCATGCGTTCTGATTGGATCCCCACACTAAACCCGGCATCCCGGAGCAATATGTGGGGAGCCAGATACTTGTCTGGGACATAATGTGACGGCCAAGGTTCCCAACGTAGTAAACCGTAACCCGATTGGTTGGCAGTTGTGAAGGGGAGTAACGTACTGAGCGTAGGGTTGTTGTGTCGCGCAGGGATGCTGAGTGCACTTGACAAAAGGTAGTTCTTGTTGTAGTGATTGTAATTATTCTTGGCTAAGTTATTATCATCGAGATATAAGGCCCTTTGGGGCCTTATATCTTTGAGTGATCCCATCTAGGACTTTGAACCTAAATCGTAGGACTTCAAACTTTAATCTTGATCCTGAAGTTAAGGGGGAACTCTCAGTTCTTCCAACAAGGGTTGCGTACCGGTATCACGTCTGATAATGTCAAGAAGTATTCTTGAGTAACCAAATTGTATTGAAAGCTGGAGAGCTATCTAGACAGGAAAGTAGGAACGAGTGAAGCTATATATGCTATTCTGATTTGCTTGGTCGATCGTGGTTTTGTGAGTCGAACAGAGTCGAACCGATCTCGTTCGACTTGCATGTGGCGAACAACCTTATTGGTCGGCACGGAATGTGTGATGTTCCGTCTTCACACCGTTCCCATCTTGGGTCGTAACACATTACCTTCTCTGCGGCGAAATTGCCGTAATAGCAGGGCAAAGATCCACCCCACGATAAGTTCTGCTTATCATGTACGTTATCATAATATAAATACCCGTTGACTAAGCCCCACTTAGCCAACTTTCGAGGTAAGTTCCGCACCTCTTAGTTGGGGCCAAAACCTGTGGACAGCCCCAAAACCTGTGGACACCAAAATTACCGCAGCCAAACTGCAGATAGCCAAAAAACACACCAAATTTCGGCATTATCAGTTCAGCCCAAGTAATAAGACTTTATCCAATCGTCAAGAACAATTATGCCCGGTCAGTCGGACCAACTTCGGGCCAGGAAGGCCATCGTCAACGCCCGGAATAACGCAAATCGCTTCACTCGCACCACACGAGGAATCACCAAATCAACGCCCCAACAGGCCGGCTCAGTACGCGATATTGCCTCCAAGCTGAAGGTCTCGAAGTCCCTAGTCAGTAAGGTCCTCAATTCGTCATAATCGCCGCTAGAAACGAGCAAAGGAGGCCGCCCCATGATCCTACTCCGGTGGAGGAAGCTGGCTTCGTTGCGTACGTCGTCTGGCTCGAGAGATCAGGCTTTCCTGCCGACAAGCGCCAAGTTGAGGAGGCTGCGAGGGAAATTTGCTCTCGCCGAGGCCTAGAAACATCGAGTTCAGTAAGCATTGGTACCGATGATTCCGTGAGCGTCATCTAGAGCTCAAGAAGACATTCATTAAGGCAGGGGATAAGCCTCGCAAGCCATTCGAAGCTGCTGACATCGAAGATGTGAAGACCTACTTCGAGAACATCGAACACATCATTTTACACTATCGAATTGGTCCCTCAAAGATCTGGAATGAAGATGAATGCGGAATCCGGTTAGGATGCTTCGCTGAGCGCATAGAAGTTCTCGTCACTCGAACAACCCCCAGCCAGCGCCCAGAAGTCGCGGACCCCTTCAACCGAGAGTCGATGACTCTCATCCGGTCAGGAAACGCCGTCGGAGACTCTATACCTCCTTGGCTAGTGTTCAAGGCGTTCCCAAGCGAGCCATGGAGCGATATCGACTGTATCCCCGGCATGCACTTTGCTAAGTCTGACTCGGGCTTTAGCAATAAGGAGATCTCGCTCGAGTGGCTACGTGAATTCAACTGGTGGTCATGGAAGCACTCAGCGCAAGCACAGGCACGTGGAATCAGCTTAGGAGACTACTTCGGCTGTGACGAGTGGATGAGGGATCCCTATATTCCTCACCTTCAACATGACAAGCCCCCAAAGACTTATCCTGAGGAGGAAAGGATATATCGACTTCTCATTATCGACAGCTTTAGCGGGCACACTAATTTCGACTTTGTTATGTACCGGTACTGCATTTACTTTGATATCATTTTTTGCACCTTACCGCCACACTCAACACATATCCTTCAGCCTCTCAATCTCGNAGGATATATCGACTTCTCATTATCGACGGCTTTAGCGGGCACACTAATTTCGACTTTGTTATGTACTGCATTCACTTTGATATCATCTTTTGCACCTTACCGCCGCACTCAACACATATCCTCCAGCCTCTCGATCTCGGCGTGTTTCAACCCCTCAAGAACGCTCACCAAAAGCGACTCCGTTCCTCAATCAGGGAGGGAAATCTCGCCTTTGACAGGCTACCATTCGTGAAGGCTTTCACTGACTTCTATTTGGAGGGATTCTCACGACATAACATTATGTCAGGGTTCGAAAAGGGCGGAATCTGGCCACCAACGGAGGAGCCAGCAGTGAAGAGACTGCTCGCTAAGAAGGTCAAGAACCGCGAAGCTATTGACCCGCAATATCTGCATCTTTTGCCACGGGATCAGCGATTCCAGGAGGCAGAAGACCAACTAGACCGCATTATCAAGAAGTATCACGATGTCATGAGTTCCCCGACTCGTGAGGCACTTCGTTCAACTAAGAAGGTAGTGTCTGAGGCCCTCCTTATGGATCAACAACGCCAAGCTTGTTGTCAGCAACTATGAAAGCAGGATTAATTCCGTGGCGGCTAAAGGGAAGCCAGGGAAGTTCATTAAGCCTACGGGTCTCTTTATAACGAGCCGCGATGCTGAGGATATCCGTAAACAACACGAAGAAGATAACGCCGCTGAGGAACGACAAAACCGCCGAGACCTCCGTCACGCAAGATCGATGTGCAAACAAGAGATTGACCGACTCCAAGCTGAATGGAGAGCCGAGAAGATACGACTTTTCGGCACCACGAGAACGAAGAAGATGCCCTTTAAACAGTGGCTTGTCGATACCGGCAAAGAGCACGAATTTCCTCTCCCTCGATTGCAACCACAAGAAGATGAACGAGATCCTCAATTCCAAGCCTGATGGCTTCATGATCGATATACCCGAAGCTGAAGAAGTCCGACGAGCCCGCGAGAAAGCATGCCTTACGCCCCGGCCGAGCATCGCGATGAACTGGCAAGGGAGTGACGATACCGTCACGTTCACCGGCTTTGGCCCCTTCAACGACGAAGACGATGTAGAGCTTCCTCCGGCAACCGCTGCCGCCGAAGATGTCGACCTAGATGACGGCAAATCGAAGGAATTCCTCGTTATGAGAGATCATCGCCGCCGATCGAGCTTGGTACCCCGTGCCCGGATGAAGGAGTCAGAGTCAGAGATGCCCTCACTTCCGCGGCTGTCGCCGTCCCAGCAAAGTGGTCGTTGGAAGGATATTGATGCTATGTTGCAGCCGTGGAGGGTCCAAAGAGCCAGTCAAGCTGGCCCTTCTGTTCAAGATCACACATAAATTCCACGTTGAGATGACCAAGGCCACAGGCCGGGCTGGGCGAAGGAACGGTTTTCTGCGAGCTCTCAGAGGGCCAGAAGCGCTATTTTTGCTCTTTTCTTCAAAATGTTCATTTTTATGATAAAGGCGCTGCTCACTTTGAGCCTCGTTTTGTATTTTGAAGCTATATAGACGCTATTATGAATCAAATTTTTCGAAAAATGCTGCTTTTTCACACCAAAATTGGGCCATTTTGGTGTCCACAGGTTTTGGGGCTGTCCGCGGGTTTTGGCCCCAACTAAGAGGTGCGGAGCTTACCTCGAAGGTGGCTAAGTGGGGCTTTGTCAACGGGTCAGGGTGCGTAAAGATGTACCTTTCATTTGAGGCATTTTAATTGGCCTAACCACTCAGAAGGTATGGCGGTGTAGTCTTGTGGGCACTGAAACTTCCCTACAATATCATAGCTAACGAACCCCCACAAACACCCACATAGCGCCTTCAACCCCTACCACCCCCATATAAGACCAAGCCCAGCTAAATGCCCCACAAAACGCCCCACATTGTCCCTGTTTCTGGAACCCAGTTCCGGACTAAACCTGTTCATGAAGATATAATGACCACGATGTAGTACACGCCTAGATTTGCCACATTGTCATCCTATCGCCTCTCAGCACTATATTTTTATCGCATCTCTACGACCAGAAGATTGCTATTCTATCATGTTTGGAAACATTATACCACCGCACGACTCGCTCTATGCGCACAGAAAATGTCTGACTATCTGTGTAGTTGTAGCAATGGCTAACATGCAATATGGACTTGATAGCTCGGCGGTGGGTGCCCTGCAAGCAATGCCTGGATTTCTGAAAATATTCGGTTACGAGGATTCTAACAGTGTGATGGGCTACGGGATTGATGTAAGTTTGGCTTGCCCTCCTTGTTTCACGAGCGTTCGTATGGCGCTGTAAGACTACGACACTAATTTCGTTCATCTTCAGAGTACCGTTCAGCAGTTGATCACCTCTTTACTTACACTCGGCTCCTTCGTGTCCTCTCTGATAGCGGGCGTGTTTTCTATGTTTCTAGGTCGTCGTCCTGCTCTATGGCTGGCATGCATCCTCAACGCTGCCGCCTGTATCATTCAAATAATGAGCACTTCAGCCAACGTCCTATACATAGGGCGACTTTTGCTAGGTTTTGCAAATGGGTTCTTTGTAACTCACTCAAATGTATACACTGCCGAGGTAGCACCAGCACATCTTCGGGGTCTCACTGTTTCGCTCTTTGCCTATTGGGTAAATGTTGGATCTATCATTGGTACAGTTATTGACTACTACACGAAGGATAGGATGGATAAACTGTCGTACCGGATTCCACTTGCGTCCTTATTTATTGTTCCTACCTTCCTTTTCGTTGCTCTCTTCTTCGTTCCTGAAAGCCCACGGTGGCTTTTACACCATGGAAAGGAGCCACAGGCTCGAGAGTCCCTGGAAAGATTAAGAGGAGCTGAATTAGACCCAGCAGAGATTGAGGCTGAGTGGGTTGAAATGTTACGAGGTGTTGAACAAGAGATGCGAATGTCAAAGAGCGTCGGGTTCTTGGATATGTTTCGAGGTTGGTTGGACACAAAATCCCAGCATTTATGATGCTTTCAAATATTCCTCTGCTAATCCAGGGCATTTAGGGACTGACTTCCGGCGTACTATCCTCTGCTGCGCCCTAATCGCCTGTCAGGCCGCATCCGGCATCTGGTTTCTCATTGGATACAACACCTACTTTTACTCTGTCACGGGGGTGGCAAAGCCATTCCAGTATTCAATCATGAACACAGGCCTGGGTTTCATCGGAGTCAATATCGGAATGTTCGCAATCCGAAATCTAGGTGGCCGTCGTCCAATCCTTCTTATAGGTGCTCTAGGATGCGGCTTGAGTCAACTAGCTGCCGCGATTGCTGCGACTATTAACCCAGCCTCATCAAACACTCTGGTGGCCTTCACTGCACTTTTCATGTTCTTCTATAACGGGTGTATTGCAACCACAAGCTACCTTGTCGCCACAGAACTGGTCAGCTCACGGTTGAGGGCATGGACTGTAGGCTCAGCCACTTCAGTTGGATCTTTGCTTGCCTGGTTGACAAACTTCTGCACACCGCACTTTCTCAACCCGGAAAATCTCAATTGGGTATGCAGACTCTTACTTTCTGATGCGACTTCCATTCAAGTACCTCTTATTCGTTCTCTTTCTGACATACTCTGTCTAGGGTGCAAAATATGGGTACATATGGGCAGGCTCCAACTTCCTCGTTCTTCTGTTTGTCTACTTCTGCGTTCCGGAGTTGAAAGATCGCACACTGGAGGAAGTCAATGAGCTTTTCGAAGCCAGGGTATCCGCCCGTGAGTTTATTGGATATAAATGCGCCACTCACGAGGACATTGTTCGCAATGTCAAGGAGCAGAAAACGGGCGCCAGAGAGGTAATCGAAATCGAAGACGTTCGCCTAGGCGACAGGTAATTTGCCTTGAAACTGGGAATTTTACTGGCTGGGCCGACTAGCTGGATTCTTGTCTCACGTGGTGTAGTGCCGCATTGACTTGAATAAGTTGATAGTGTCCAAGACAACCAGCGCTGCCTGTCAGCTTGTCAGCTTCGGCCCCCGTATGTAGAGATAGCTAGCAATATGGGCATTATCAATCAAGAAATAAGTAAGATATCCCAAGAGACCATTTCATTCCGAGCATTATATTAGACGTAATATTGTTCCACAGATAGCCAGACGGTAGCAACTCAAATAGCCATGGATTGGAAGAAAAAGTTAGTCTTGACCAGGTACAGGTGTTGTACAAAAGTTTGGAACTGGATGAGGGTTTTGGGACTGGATTGCTGCCCAAGGTTGCGTTCAATTTAGCCTAGAGGGAACGCTACGCCAAGACATCGATACTCGGTCGCCTTTCTGAGACTCTCCTGCGAAAGAGACAGGCCCTCCGTATTATAGGAAGTTGCGTGCTGCGACGGATGAATTTGATCGTCGTTGATCCTCCAAGCGGACACCGGGTGGGCACCTGTTTGATAAGCTTCCAAGTCCCCGGCCATCAGCAAATGCCAATCCATTCTTTGTAATAATTCATAATCGGGCTCGTTGGGGTCAGCCTCGCCATGTTGACACACAACGAAATACTTGATAAGCACAAGCACGGAGACAAGCAGCAATAGATCCAACCTCATACTGTGTGACTCGCAGATCCGCGATGAATCTAAGATGTAGAATATTTGTGCTGCATGTAGGATTGCCCTACGAACTCCTGCTAAACGTGACCATTTTGCGGTGTCCCTCAACACCGTTGAAGCAGCCTCTAAGCGGTCGCGGCTAGACACAACTTCCAATAGGTCCAGATATGCTGTCAAAACAATACATAGGCTATTCCACGCTAGTGTAGTCATCGTATTTTTGCCATGGATAACGCTTGGATACATGGTCGAAAATAATAGGAGGGAAGCAATTATGTCCCTTGGCCTGCTGTCGGTAGCAAGCAATTGAGCAGGGTTAAAGAAAGGACCTGCAAAGGTCTTGTTGCTCTCAACTAGAATCTTAGTACGAGCTGCTGCAATTTGAAGGTTTAAAAGTGAACTACTCTTTGGACTGACTGACATGTGGTTGACCGTGGGCGGTGCAGCCCTATGAAAATTTCCCAGGCTTCCTCGCGATGTTGTCAGTGGTGCTCCATATTCGACAGCGTTCCGGAAACTTTTTGAAGTTGGGGTCTCAAAGAGTATTTCGTCGCATGGTAGATGGATTTCTGCATTATGCATGCCTACTCCTCCTGCAGTGTTAATAAAGTGCGTATATGCCGTATCAAACCAAGGGAGACAGACTATCATTCTAGATCTTGCTAGTCCACTTAGCTTCATAGCACCAGATCAATTACGTCCCTTTTGATCGACTCGATACGAGCCCATGCCTTCCAAGAGTCTACGGGGCCACAAGGACCCCAATGCAGCTATAGAGCTACGTCCGCGCCGTGATAAGCAGCGAAGAGGCCATACTTTTCCGCAATCTCATCAACGTGAATTTGTTAGATCTCGAATGTGCACATTGCCACTTTCTTCTTGCCACTCACATGTAGCATCTGTGCACAAAGCATATGTGCCTGGCATTCGTTGACTTCATCCTAGAAAGAATGAGCAAGGCCCGGAGTGGAGAGATTGGGTTATAAACTTTACACCAAAAAAGCCGAGAGCCAGATTATAGGACTAACAAGGTATTTGTCAGATCCAAAAGAAGGTCCAAGGGAAGACCTTGAGCGAGCGCTTTGGATGTCAAGTCGCTGTGACAAGATCGCAGCAATGTCTAAACAAACAATCAGCGTTTGGATTCGTGATCGGGGACGAGCCATGGCAATCAACGTACTTTGAGGTATCGAAGGATGAAAGGTTCTGTTCTTTCGAGGTCTAGGTATGACAGGCCAACCGGGACCATCGGAGGCAATAGCGAACTAGGCGTACCTCTCGCATCAAAAGTTCCTTTATGTATGAAGCCGAGGATTGAATGGAAATGCTGAAAGTAAAATCCAAGCTTGAGTCGAGGAGCTCGGTGGTGGGGAAGTGTGTTCCGACGTAAATGGTCAATGGAAATCCTCAGCCACTTTGCGCTGAAGATCATCGAGCTCTCCACAGTAGTAGAATAAGCGGCCCCTGAGCTCATGATCCATGCCCCCTCTTAAATTCCGAATGAGCCGTGTTCCAAATTTGGGTATGTTCCGTGACCATACCTGTTGAATATGTGGCAAAAGGAAGCAGTTAGCCATGGGAACATCGCCACTCAAGATGATTCCACATCTTATCGCCACAAGCCGCTGATCCCACACCTCGTAGAAAAGGCATATATAACCTGCCCCGAATCCTGGAAAAAGGGACGGACAGAACAATACAACATTTTCTCACCTTAAAAATCTAACAATACCCGTCCCATTTTGTCACGACCTATGCCACGGCCGAATGCATGACGCCGCACGGCACGGATAAACGTATTACCGCTCACTCCCTCACTCCCTGCGAGTTAGAATGTGGCGATATCTCACGATGTCCATCGTGAGATGTTCCCTAGACCCTGCCTATAAAAGACCACACAACATTCCTTAGACAGATACTCTAGCTACCTCAGCTTTCAATACAATTTGATTACTCAAGAATAGTTCTTGACATTATCAGACGTGATACGCCACCCTATGCTCAATACGCTACGCCCGGTCACAACTGCCAACATAAACCAGTCAGGTTACGGTTTACTGCGTTGGGAACCTTGACCGTCACAGTTCCCTTGAGGTAAATTACCTGGAGGTAAATTACCAAAACCTCCAGGTAAATGACGGTAATAAACCTCGGGTTTATGACGTGTTATTTATCACCTGATTCTAAGCACTACTAACTGATAAAAATGGCAATTAGGAGAGTTACCAAAGAGTTCAGTTGTTAGAAAATCTGAATACAGAAGCGTCGTTTTACCCTTGTAACGGACTTCGGCCGTGTGTTTCTGCTACGACGGAATAACCTATGATCCCACGGCCCTAACCACTTTCGGAATAGCCCCTAAACCTAGCTAGGAAGGAGGTTTATGACGGTAAATTACCAGTCAGTTGGGGTTTATGACGTCAAAAAGGTAACCCTAGACGCGCCGAGAAACCGCTACGTGATCCGGCATGTCGCAGGTACTGATGGGCCATGAGGATCAAATGAGCGCTTGATTTTTTATCTAAAAGGAGTGACGAGAGTCGGTCTCTTATACCTGTGTTCAGTCTGCCGATCTCATAGGCAGCAGGCTATTGCCTGATGCTAGTTATGGTGTAGCGTTCACGCTGACCGTGAAGCTATTCACGATGGTTGTTATCCTTGCCCTTGACACGGCGCGACGTGCGCAATTGGCCAAGTTCCCCGGGGAGGAGGTGCTAAGATATGTTAGCGGGTACAGCCGACACACTGGAGCAATCTGCGTAAGAGATGTATCTCGCAACCGAAAATATTGTCCTAGAAAGAGCCCAGAATTACATACTTTCTATGTGTTCAATAGCAACCTAATCTTATAGCTTGAATGGGCTATCTACTAGCTCCAAACAAGAATATTTGTAACATGAGAGACATTGAAGTACGTGTTATCACTGTGCAAAACCCAGCCCCATGGAGTTAAGAGATACCAGCCCTGCTACTACAAATAGGTGGGATACGTGGTAGACACTAACCTTAATCAAGCGCATGTAGCGTAGGCTGGCTCTTGTAACGTCCTCATGAGCAAAGCACTGATCTGTCTTAAATAACACCTCAGTCTCTACGTGGAATCGTGCTCTTGAATAAACTAAAGTATAATTACTGAATTTCTCACGCTGAGAGCTTCTGTCAGGTATCAATTCCACCATGATCAGATACATATTTCCCCAGTCCACGTTTTGTGGCCAAGACAGACACATATGTGTGTGATAGCACAAAGACCGCACCCTCTCAGGTGCGAGATTTTGTCCAAGTCCGAATCCTAGCTTAAGTCAACTTCAGTTTGCTTGAAAGTTGTTTCTCTCTCAAGTATTTTCGTCCACAGTCACCATCCCATGCCATGTCGTTTTATTCAATGATGAAGTCAGACAGTCGCAGATTTCGCAAATTCGCACAGTCGTCCGTACAGAGCGCTAGGTCTTAGGTACCTGCACCTGAACCAAACCTAGCTATGAAAGGATGTACTAGCGACTTCGCAAATCTGCCACTGACCTTCAGTGGAGTCTCAACTTCCAGTGCCCCACCGTCCAACCTTACGAATCAGCTCTGATCAGGCGCTAGAATGGCGCGTGAGGAGCGCGAAGCTGGAGCAGTGGGGCACGGCAAGGACGTGTCGGGCGCTGTTACGATCGGCTCAAGGGGATGCCCATCATTGGTCAACAGGCACTGAGGCGAGCCAAACTGGGAACCTGATGACGCGGTGGGTCGGGTCTCACACATACCGCTGAAGTTGGAACGAGTTGGAACCCGTTGGATCTAAACCCAATCAATTGGACTTCTGAATTGGTTGGTTGCCAAGCACGAAGACCGAGATCTCAGTTGGGTTGGACCCACAGTTGGAGGTTCCAACGGCTCCAACGGTTGGAAGTGGCTGGTTGATTACACACTCTGATTCTCCTGGCCCAAGGCTTCCATTGCTCCAGGAAGGACCTTGCCTTCCTGGTCGAGAACGGCCGCACGGTTGATATTATCAACTTTGAGTGGGTATAGTTGGTCACGGAGGACTCTCGTGCCCGGTGCCTTCTTGGCCTCGATGATTGCCTTGATCCTCTTCAGTTCTCCTTCGTTCCTACCGATGACCCTCAGGCGGTTGGTATTTTGTCCATCTCTGGTCACTGCAACACATCGCCAACTAGGTCGGTCGCTAGACCTTCGCATTTCCTGCTCGATGGTCCTGCGAAGCACCGCTGATGTAGTGTCTCCGGCATGACCCTCGGGCACCGTGGACGTATCTACCGTGCAGAACACCGGTTCCCGGGTTACCGATCGAACTGTAGAGGGAGTTTGGGTGGAAATGCTAACAGGTGTCATTCTGGCGGCATCCGCATATGAACGGCTGGCCGGGAGTGCTGCATGCGCCTCGGTCACAGTACTCAACTGTAGCCGGGTGTGCTCAAGCTCGCTGCGAACCTGAGTAAGCTCCTCTCGCGCCTGCAATAGTTCTTGTGTCATCTGGGCCGTCGTCCTAGCGACTTCCTCAGCCATTCGGTCGCTAAGCTTCGTGAACTCAACCTGGAACTTTGCCTTCATAATTTCAATTCTCTTATTAAAGTCTTGTTCCAGGAGTTGTTTCAGGCCCTGAATTGCCTCGGTCATACCGTCGGTCGCCGTAGGTGTAGTCGTTTTCCTAGTTCGATTGTTCCTCAGCAACCCCTCACTACTCTCCTCCTCCTCCCATTCCATATCACGTTCTTGTTGCTCCGATTCCATTGCCTTCGTCGTTCTGGCTCTTTTGCGCTTGGGACGATTATGTGCCCCTCCCCGGAACGTCCGGTTCGCGTCCCCATGCCGATGGATGACGTCTGAAGCGGGGTTCGCTGCACCAGACATCTACCACAAGGCCTGATTCTTCACCAAGCGGTTACCAGGTCTCACAAGAGATAAAAGGAAGATCAATAATGAGAAGATCGTATCCCCAATCACGAGGCCGGTTTTAGGGTAGGTTTTCAGGTTCCCCTTATGTATATTAGCTCTTGATTTGACTTGACTTGAATTCCTACTAGGTTGTGACAGCTATTTTTAGTCAGCGGCTAAGCCCCGTAGGCGGGGTTTGGCTGACAGCCGACGCGCCCCGACATTGATCCGAGACGCCCCACTTCGCCGAATGCTGCAATATCCGACTAGCTGTGACAGGTCTATTGGGACTCAGGCCCAATTAATTAGAGTTCGTCCTACGAGGTCAGCTGATCAGCCTCGTGTGAGACTAACCCCGCCTCTCATAACAATATTTTTCTTCTAAACTTGCGTCCATTTTCTTTTCCCCCTACTCCCCGGCGCCCTGGGAATTTCTCCGCTGGAAGCTGGCACAGTTTGACGAAGGTCGAAGGAGAATACCGTGTCAAAGCTGACGGTCTCCACTCAGTCGAGGCATTCGCTTTAGCATCCAGTACTCGGTTCTAGCTAAAATCGCCCATGTCCGCCGCCAATGCCAACGACAAGTGGCGCAAATGCGCATTTTGCGACCGACAATTCGCCAAGGTCGAACACCTCCACCGTCATCAACGATCACGTATGTTGTTTCCCCCCCCCCCTCCCCCCGGGTCACTGCGGGTTGACGCCGATGCATTCCAGACACCGGGGAAAAGCCGTTTAAATGTCCCAAGTGTGATCAGCGGTATGCACGAAGGTAGGTGTACATAGACAGTCCCGACTATTGAAGGTTTTGCCCAACATGGCTCATGGACGAATTACCTGCAGTGACGTACTGGCGAGACATATACGGAATCACCCGAGGAGGGTGTATCGGAGCAAGGTTACCAAGCAAGTCCCCAGTCCAAATGCTAGCCAGCATTTCACCTCCATTTCAGCGGACGATACCCAACCAGAGGGTGATTTGCTACAAGCAAGAAGCTCACCTCCAGCCGGCCTTAACCTGGACTGTGATGCTAGAGCACCTGCCCACTCTTCATCAAGCGGCAGTCCTCCAGTGGATCCGACTAGTCAATACATGTTGACCTCGAACGCTGATCCACCTGTCCAGCAATGGCTTCCACCCCCAATAGAGTCGGTAAATGTTATGAACGAACTGTTTTTCGACCCCCTAGGGATGCAAGAGCCGAATGAGCACCACTCCCGGGGAACAGAGAACGGCCCAACCGTCGATTCTTCTCTGTACATAAACATTCCTCCACTCCTGGATCAGCCGATAGGTGACTCGTGGCCATTTTCTACCATGCTCTCCGCTTGTTGCGACCTCAGCCATATCAGTATGGATGTTGCCTGCACCGTAGCCAACGCATCACTTGGAAGCTCCGCTGAGCTTCTAGAGAGGCAACCCAGTCCATACATATTGGAATCCCCGTTGTTAGAGGTCCCAATGATAAACGACAACATGCCAAAAGCAATGTCCCTTCCCCGTGTCTCACCGGCACCACCGGATTCGTTACATCGCGTCCAGCAGCTGTGGTCTGGTAGAGGGTCGTCTCAGCCAGCGCTTCTTATTCAAACGTTGTGGAACGATATCGCAGAACACAAAGCGGATGATATCCTTTCGGACCCTGGAGCGCATGCTAATTTACCGAAAACCGCTCCCTCAGATCTCAAACCCGAAAACGATATGAGCGACAAAATCACGAAACCTTGTCGGGAGAGGCTCTTCGCCTTTTGTAGCCAGACTCAAAGCAGTCCAGAAAAAATTGGGGCAGCAAACGTGCTGCCCCCTTCTCAGCCTCAACCAAGTGAGGCTTCCTCTGATCCGCTGACCAGCATGGACGACATAGATACATACTTTCCATCAGTGGAAATACTCGACCTTAGTCTGAAGTTTTACTTCCGACACGTCCAGCTGTCGTTGCCCTTCGTGCACCAGCCCACTTTTAATGTCTCGGATACACCATGTCTGCTCCTGTTGCCAATGATATTAATCGGTTATTCAATCCTCGATCCCCGTGGCTCAGTGGCCTTTGTTTCACGTTTCCGTGCGGTATGTCTTCTAGATGGCCGCGGCAAGTAGCGAGCAATTTTATTAACCACAAATTTGTCTGGTAGCGCCTCATTGAGTTATGTCGAGTGGACCTAGCTTGCAAGGCTCGTGGGAAATCCGGCTCGCCATCGGCATTGATCCGCTCGCTAGCATCTTCAATTCTAGTTTTGTACCTCAACTTAGGTGACCAGGTACGTTGCCTTCCTCAAGGTATCAGCACATTAAAAAGAAATCTATAACCATATAGACAGAACCGCGAAGAGGAGGCCGCCCTCATGCTATGTGCTCAGACGTTACACGTAAGATAGATACTATATTAAAGGAACAGTATACTAACTGTCTTGTTAGATTGCTGAAAAGCATGGGTTATACGAGATATTTAAAAGCCAGAACCTTATTGCCGGTCTTCTTGCCAAATTTTCTGATGGAGAGCGTGGTTGGAAGCTGTGGGCAAGGGTCGAGTCTGTCAAAAGGTTAGCGTGACTATTCCGCGTTTACCTAGATTTTCTGCTAATGCTCACCGTCCATCCCAGGCTCATATTATCCATGATGCGTATAGACGCGGCTTATGCCCGCTTGATGGGTACGACTGGAGTCATCGACCCTAACCAGGTCAATATCGTTGTTCCAACCATCAGTGATCTCTTCGACTCGCCCAGTGCGGATAAATTCGTCGAGGATGCGAAGATGACAGATGTGACTATGTCTGTTATTCACATGCGATATCTTGCGAAACGCCCAAGTGGGAGCCAAATGGTTAACAAATTCCTCTTGACGGTTATTTTGGATAATACTCACATACTGGTATCCGTGGCGCCGCTGAGCCGTCGCTGATTCACAGCAGCGAGGCGTGACCCCCCGCCTGCGGCGCCGGCCAATGGTATCCCAGTATATCCACATGGGGCCCCCGCGCTGGCCACCTGGATGACCGTTGATATACTACTGATATCAAAAGAAGCCATAGTTGGAGGTACCACTAAGAGCGAATATCTGGCAGTCGTGGAAAAGGGTAGGATCCATGCATCAGTGAGCGACAAAAGTTGGAACGGGATTCGCGGCATTTAATGAAGGTTTGAAATACCACAGAGCCGACGTACCTAGCTAACAGCATGTTTCACGAGTGTGTAGACCAGCCACGATCAAGTGTTGAATATTTTGACTTTAGCATGTGATCGATCTTGAATCTGCTTGTTGACTTGAGTTCAGCCACAAAAGCTTGTTGCCCAATTCATCATGTATATGCTCGATCACAACACCAGTCGCACCCAAGGTCCAATGGGCGGGTTGAATACTGATGGTCATAATCGTTGTGGAGAAATAAAGTTCGTGATCATGAGACATCAAAGACCCTGTACACCTTTTGTCACGGCTCAGCTCCGGGTTGCACAGACCCCACTGGTAATGTAGCACGACATACACAGAGGACAAGTGTAATGATGCCTCAGATACCATGAAGCAATACAGTCTGAATGGAAACCATGTCCACACGATAAGCGGCGGACGGCATCGCTGTCCCGCATCGCCTCTAAGCATATAACACTGATACATATCAACGGGAGCGGTTAGTTCGAGATAACGAATTCATCCTCTCATTTGGAGATTGAGTTGCGTACCAGGTCACAAACGAGTCGGGCCAGGCCAGATGTCCTCCTGTGCCTTCAAGTTTCATTTCCATTTTCAATTGCTGATACGTCCTCGGCGGAGCTACTGAGTCCAGCCGCCGCAGATCGCTAGTCTCGGAGTTTGTGCTGGTTGACGACAGTGTATCCTCGGGATCCTCTGGGTTCGCGAGTTGGCTGCTTCTGGCGATTAGATAACTGGATCTTTCTCCATCGTTAGCTCTAGATACAGGGACCCTGCAGGCTGGGGATGACAATGCGTACATAAAAATTAAATAAACGGCAAAAATAACCCCGACTATGATCATTATGGGGAGCCATCGGAGCCATCCCTCCATTGGCGGCGTCGGCGTTTGGTCGTCCGGGCTAGTTGGGGAATTATTCGATATCGTCATGATTGCTTGGTGATCAATCAATAACATCAAGCTGTTCTAGCTTCAGCGAAATGCACGAAGCGCGTGGTGTCTAGATTTATGTGCTCTGCGGCTTGGTGTGTATGCCAGGCCAAGAGGTCTCGCCCGCCTTTCTGGCCGACGTTCCGGCATCATGGCTGAGACTTGCCATGGACTCGGCCGTACCTGACCTGATCCAGAAAGTTTGTATCGATTGCCACTAGTACGGGGATACATTGTATGATCATGTCACCCGACCGATCCGGAGCGCGGCGGGGGTTTCGTGAGAGTTTGGCAGCGCCGATCTAATTGTGCCACTTCGTGAATCACTTCCCATGCTCGCAGTGCAAACAGAGAAGAATCATGCTGGATCCTTAGCTTAGCAACAAGACTGAACTGAGATTACTAATGGCTCAACGATCACCATTTTCGTGGCAACAATTGGCTCCTAGTGACGGATTACGCACCTAATGGTTGGATGCGTACGTCAAGAAGGACATAGCAGACTTTTTCACTCCACTTGGAAGATGGCAACTTTTCCATAGTAACTTATCCCTTCAATTGTCCTAATTGCCACACCGATATACCCGTGAGCTCGACTAAAAGGGATCCTGTTGGTATGTCTTCACATCGATGTGGGAAAGCAAATC
>JAVIXY010000412.1:0-16545 GCA_033030565.1 Fusarium nematophilum | reverse complement strand
AGTGTCTTCTTCTTTCGGCCCTTCTTGGCGGACGACTTGACCAATGTTTGGATGGTGCCTCGTGAAGGCGTCGGTCCGGAAGTTGGGGTCTCGGTGTTTCGGGGGGTTTCACGCGTGGGCTTCTTCACATCTACGTTGCCCTGTGCCTCTCCAGAATGGACATCGATGGTAGGCTGAATAAGGTTGGGGAAGACGTCAGAGTTCTTCCTTGCAGCCATCAGTTCCACCCGAACTGCATCGACCCTTGGCTTATCAACCTGTCTGGGACGTGTCCCCTCTGGTAAGTTGCAGCTCGCTCCAGTCGCGGTTTGGAGATATGCTAATGCTTGTGAAACAAAGTCGACACGATCTCCGCCCTAAGCAAGCAGAAGCATGTGAAGGAGCTGCGGGTGGAGGCGATAGGGGACAAAGGCGATAACTCGGCGCAGTCTCATCGCAACCGGCTCCTTCGCATCTTCGATGTCAACCGACTGCGATAGGCGAATGTCGAGGGACAGGTGGGGGGCACTCAGGCCAATTTCTCTGGCTGGTGTTTATAGAAACAGATGATGGCATAGCAGGCACTACCTGACATTCTGCTCCACGGGCTTGTAGGCCGCCTCTTGCTTCTTCATCTTCTTGTCCAGCTCCGCCATGCTGCAGATGGCGGCGCCGACCATGGTGACGGCCAAACCTGCACCTTTAAGCGGGTCGACTGTGACGTTGAACAAGAAGATGCCGAGAGCGATGGTGAGACACTGAAGTTGCCACGAATGAGGATGGTGAAGATGGGGCAGGCCATGCGCATTGTCTGGAAAAGCGATACGGAGACGAGGTCGAGGAAGAAGTTGGAGATGGCGATGTCAGCTGTGAACGGGGCGCTAAAGGCGACGAGGCGAGGCTCTCACGACCTCTGAGTAGGGAGAGCTCCAAGGCTGGCGAAAGGAGGGGCGCAAAAAGGCGAGCAACCATGGGAAGTGAAACCGAGGCGCGGAGGTTAGCATTCGCGGCGTGTCAAAAGGTGTCACAGGATGCATGTTTCTGGAACAGACTGCGTGTTGAAATTTGAACTTGACGGTGCCGGGAATAGTTGTATTCATGATCGACGTTCTGGTTCTTCGGAGGCTCGGCAACGGCTGGCGTCCGCCTCGATTTTCGATGCCTCCGGTCTTGGCCTCACGATTCTGCATGCCCAGGGCGAGAAGACTCTCGAGCTCTTGGGAGTTTGCGACGGGACATAGTGGATGGAGTTTATGGGTATAATTCCAAGGTTTTGAGGTCCGTGGAAGCTGCTTATCACTAACAATGAGCGTGATTCGACGCACTCACGCAGTCAAACACCAAGAGAATAGTTGGCACGGTGGCTCCCGCATCAACCAGTGCAAAGGCTGATGACCTCATTCTAATCTGGTGTCCTCGCTATTACCAAGCTCGGCTCACCCGGATAAGCCAGCCCATGCCTGACTCTTTACGATAAATGGCCTGCAGCCCACTGGAATGTCCAATACAGTCCTGCTCGTGATGCGTGTGCGTGGTGCGACCCAAGCATCAAGATTCCCCTCGGGAAAACCTAAAGCCATGATGCGTACTCGACTCATTGTGGTATTGGTCGCAAGTTCTGCTTTCGGGATTACCTTCTCTCTCCGCCGGTATCCGTGAACTTGGTCAAGTTACCCGCACCTACAGCACCTTCCACAGATTTCTACTCCGCACTCAGCCACCTGTTTCGATACCCTGAGCCCGTAGCACAAGCCAAATCAGCACCAAGATTATCCACCCATCATCGCACTCGGCATTGGCAATCTCACTTAAGTATGCTCCCGCAATGCAAAGGGCTGCCGAATGCTCCACTCGGACTGGACGTGTCAACTCTGGACAGGCGACAATGCGACGGCATTCATCTCAAAGCCTATCCCGACAGCCTTCCACACTACATACTCTCAGGATATCCAGCGAGCCAACGTTCTACGCTATGCTCGCCTCCATAAGTTCGGTGGCGTGTCTCGACGTCACATGCTATGTTGCGCTCGTTGGTCTTCCCCTCGTAACGCCCAGCGCATATCCTGCAGGAGTTAACAATGCTTTCATCGCAGCGCATCCTGGTCATCCCTTCCTGGCTGGGCTTCTGAATGCTGTGCCCAGTCCCGATTTGTATTGGGGTTTGCTGATGCCCCCGTATGTTGAGAGCATGCTGAGCACTGGTTGCATGTTCTTCTCGAATCAGTGGATGGCCTACATACGAGAACTGCTCGCCGGGCGTCAGAGGCAGAATGCTTTATGCTCTTGGACGAACGTGGTGACATGGAGCCTCACATGCTACACGGGAAAGTCACTACGCCAATTTTCACTCATGGCGGCGTGAGCAGTTGGCATGGCTGGGATGCTACGGTGGTCCTGATGATTGGGGAGCGCTACAGACTCCTTCTGGGGTTGCTTTCAATTGCATTGACCTTTGATCGGCTTGTTCGTCTATTTTGTGTACAGCTTCGCGAAGACGGCCACATCATGGCAGGAGGTGCTGGATCTTGAGTCTTATGACTGGCGGCCGATTACACAGACGAGAACTTCGAGGACTGTGCCGGGGAGCTTGGCTTAATCTAAAATTGTTAAGCCTCGTTCCATGCCCCCATTCCGACCTAAAGGTAATCCGGCAGGATGGATTGCTGTATGCGATGTTCCAGCAGCGTGCGTGATGGATGTTTTGTGTCTGGGCGACCTGCATCGGTCACCGTCGCCGCCCAGTATTCTATCGGAGCACAGGGCCCAAACTTCAGCTGAGATGTGGACGTCTGGCACTTTCTCACTTTGATACAGCTGGAGTGAGGCAGCTTCTGAAACGACCACTCCAGCAGCTGCGGCGTACCGAGGGTACAACGGCAAAGTCAAAATATAAGGACATTTGGGCCAACAGATCAAGGATTTCCCAGGTCGCGCTGCGCCTCGAGGGTGCATTGAGACATATTCGCCAGAAATTGGAGTCTGACTCGGATCCCGTCGCGGCGCGCGCATCATTGCGCTCTTCACATGGCTCATCCACGTCAGTCCTGGCTGCGCGTTCGTTGCCGACGGTCTGAATGAATGAACCTAGCTAGATAACAGCAGCACCTCAGTTGCGAAATTTCTTCCTGATGCTATTTGCGATTGCCGCGGACTAGTATCCATTTCGTTAGTCGCGAGGTTGAGGATGCAAGAGCTTATTAAACTGAGCGAACGCTCCAGTAGATAACCGATAACCTGCCCCACGGTTACATCGGGTCGGCATCGCGCCACGCAGAGCAAGTTACCACCGCGTATTATTAGGCGTCGCTCAGGCTTTCTGCCGCCCACTTCAGTGGTAAGCGAGCACACTCTCTTCCGTTTCTGAAATGACCGTTAACTCGTGAATACTTGTCCCCTGCGGAAAGCATTGAGAACCCGTATTTCATGCTTGAATCGGGTTCCACGGGTCCCGTTTTGTTCTGCTGTCGCCTCTTCATGTGGTTGCTTTTTATCCATCCAACTTATACCTTATTATTTAGCCAATGACTAAGCGGCTTCAACTTTTTGCGGTGCTCAATCATCAGTGAATCGGACCCGATCTGGCCGGGGATAGGCGCCGACTTTGCGGCAGTTTGACAGATTTCGACATCTGAATACGTCATCCCGGGAATCGCTCCTTACAAAGACCGACTTTACGCAAGCCGCACATGGCAGTTCCTCCGTACCCGGCCCGCCGGCGAATCTCATCTCGCGAAATACCCCGGAGCTCGTCGGCTTTTTGCTCTTATCTTGGCTTCCGATCTCCGTTGTCCGTTCTACGCCCTCTCCGACTCTTTGTTCCTTGACTTGCAGTGTCCACATTGCAGCTCTCGATCACACTGGCGTACAAGAGTCAGCAAATATATCTATGTCGCCCATCTGCCATGTACTATTCCGTCTTGATCTTGGCTAAGTCACACGAACCCGCAGTTTTCTGCGATGGCACTCGGTGCACGATATGACGATGCGACGTCTCTTTCTCACTCGAGAGCCATCTTTATCTCCGGAAGACGTTGTCATGGTTGGTTGCTGCTATGCTGCCTGGAGTGTAAGGTGAGTTAATGTCCGTTCTCCGTACATGATTGCAATTTTGGTCGAAACAAGCATATGTAGACTAGCTGGTCTGCTCGAGAGTTTTGCGATAGTAGAAAAACTTTGTAAGAGGTGGTATTGCTTGGTCTAGGTTCCTTGTTGAAAGCTGAGGCACTCCGGCTTACCGGGCCACCAGTGCCCACCACCTAACCCTGAAAATCAGCCCTGTCAAAGCTGTGGAGAAAGACGTCAAACTTTCATACGTATCAATGTCAAAGCGGGCGCTCAGACAGGAACCAGATTTTGCCAAACTGACTTGGATATCATCCCTAATCTGGGACCTTATTTGTTCTTGTAAGCGAGTTACTTCCATAGGTGCTCCCGTACAATCATAATACTTGAATTCCCGCTAGATGTTTCGCCAACCCTTGGACAACCTGTCCTCTCTCATCTTGTCCATCACAATTCACCACATTGCACCCTTCTAAATTAGCGAACCCGTTCCGTGTAAGCCTTCCAAGCGGCGGAACGGTACCGCTCAGCCTCCCCCTCGGGATCGTTAGCCTTGATGATGCCTCGGCCAACAATGGCAATGTCGGCGCCGGCGATACCAATGATCTTCTGTGGCGTGTTGTACTGCTGACCCTTGTCATCTCCCTTGATGGGGCCGTTTTCGTCTTGGCCGTCGGGGGGTAGTTGGCAGCCGGGTGTCATGTGGATGAAAGCATCGTCAGGTTGCGAGTTGAGGCACTCTTGAGAAACAAATCCCATGACGAAGCTCTTGTGTTCCCTCGCGGCCTCGACGCAAGCTTGTGTGTACTCCTTGTTCATAAAGTTGCCTTGACTTGACATTTGTGCCAGAATGAGCAGACCTCTCTCGATGGGCGCCTCGTCGATGCTGGGGAACACTGTCTCGTCGCCCTCGGGGATCGTCTTGGCCAGTCGTAGTGAATCGGCCGACTCGTATTGCTGGGTAACAGTTGTGGTGGAGACGATGCTGCCCTTGTGGCCGTTTTCTGCGCGAGGCGGCTCTGGGTGGTCGTCTTGGTCCTGGGCGTCTGAGCGCTCGCTAGCCTTGTCCAACTTGCTAGCCGTGGCAGTTCCGATGCTGATGGACGTTTTGACCTCGTAGTGGTAGCGTTCGAGCCATCGGGCAGCAGCGTTGGCCAGAGAAGTGACAGAGGCCTTGCCAGGAACCATATTCACATTGATGATGTGCGCCCACTCGATGATGCGGGCAGAGCCGCTGGTGTATTGCAGCTCAACCGTGTTGCCGATATCGCCAAACTTTCGGTCTTCGAAGATGAGGAAACCGTGCTTGCGGGCTAGGGAGGCCAGCTTAGCACCAGTACCCGTCTTGGGGTCGAAGTCCCAGCCGGCAACCATATCATGATGGATCTTGAGGACGACGATCGAGGGACCGATCTTGCCGGCGAAGTAGAGAAGCTCGCGGGCTGTTGCGACGTCGGCGCTGAGGCAGAGGTTCGAGGCTTTGAGGTCCATGAGCTTGAAGAGATGTCGGTTGAGAGGATGAGTGGACGTCTGGGCTCGGCTGGCGAATGTCGCCTTGAGCGACGGATGCGACGACATGATGTGATCGGTGTAGAAGCCGAATAAACGTGAAAGTTGAGAAGAGAGGTAGGTAAAGACGGGGAACCGGCCGAGCGAAGACGAGCTGCTTCAGAGGATATGTAGGCCTCGAGATCGTCGAGATCGTCGAGATCGCAAGCTACTAGCTGGCCTTGGTCTTGCGCAACTCGGGACGGATGACCTGGAGGGACGATCTGGCGCAAGTGGCGGATCTTGTGGAGGGGAAAGCTGGGGGTCGGAAAACGGGGACAAGAAGCCACAGATAGGAACAAGGGGAGGGGATCTAATTGGCTTCTGTTAAATGCGTCTTGGATGATACGAGAGGCGCGATCGGTGCGACATGCCGATCGGCAGAGGACCAAGTCCGGGGGAACGGATTGGGGGATGGGAGAGGGAGAGAGAAGTGGAAGGACGAGGGTTTATGAGTGAGGCCGAGATCAAAAAGAGGCCGAGATGAAGAAGAGGCAGGGAAAATGCAGGGATCGCGCTTTAGAGGATGTGCTTTAAAGAGGCGACGAATATGGGCCAGGAAACAGGGTCCGGGGGTTGACAGAGCGAAGAAAAGGCCACCTGGGGATGAATTGGACTTGGAGTCGCTGTTTGGGGTGGCTTGCGCTGCTTGCGCTGGTTGTGCGAGCTTCGTTGGAGGTTGCTTTGTTGGAGGGGGAAAAGCCGGCGATCCCAGGATTTGGAGCCAGGGGAATGGGTGGTCTGGCCAAGCAAAGCCGGGACGGATGCCTAGATCGATTGAACTGCTTCGAGATACAATTCTTCAGCAGCGGAGAAAGCAAAATCTTTGTGGCCCATCAGGTCCTTTGCCCTTTTACCTTTTTTTGCCCCATCTCATGCCTCTCCTCCTGCGCATATGCCCCCCATGCCATCGCGAATCTGCAGAGTGAGCTTGAGGCTTCGGGCCAGCAGGTCGGAAGCCTTAAGGAGCACATTGAGAAGCAGGATCGTGAGCTCAAGGCCCTCGAGGGAGAGCGCGACATGAAATCGAACGAAAAGTGGAAGAAGATTGCCAGCGACAGCCGTGCTTATGCTGACGGTGCTGATGCCGCCGGGGCCAAGGCCGGCCAGGAGCGTGCCGTTGCAACTGCTCGGGAGATGGACGGCCTCAAGAAGGATATTGAGAGCCTACAGTCAGCTGTCCGATACCTTCGCGAAGACAACCGTCGCGCTCGCACCTCAGAGCAGCACTGCTCTCCTCACCACCACCTGCTTGCGCACCCATGAGAGCAGACATGGGATCTCCACCACCCTGCATCTCCCTCATCACATCCTTAAACAGATTCAGACACACCACCGCCCGTCATCGCAGCGCTCAGATACGGCAACCGCTCGCCCATCTTCCAGCCCCTCGGCGCAGCAGGCTTGGGATAAGGCTTGCCGGGCTCGGGCTGCAGCTGCCCGCCGATGCGGACGCGAGGCCGGGGCTCTCCTCAGTCGTGCGGTTCTCGCGCAGGTGCTCCGCGACGAGGCGGAGGAGGAGGAGGCTGTGGAGGACTTGGGTTCGACGCGGCGCATGATATCCGACTCGGCAAAGTCATCGATGTCGCCCTCGGCGGGGTCCGAGCGAAGTCGCTGTCCGAGACTTCTTCTATCCTTGGGTGGGACTTTTTTGCGAGCTAGGAGGGGTCGACTGGGGTGCAAGTCTGGTATGGCGAGCCCCCAAGATGCGCAGAGGCTATACCTAAGGACAGGTAGGGTTTGGGGGGTTAAGGATAGAATTGGGATCAAGTCGATGTCGTTGAAAGTGGTTAGGTATGGAGCAGGAGTGGGACGGGTTCTTGGAAGGTGGCACTTTGCAGGCGAGATAAAAAGGTGTGGGCGGGTGAGGCTCAATGTGGTGCTGTTGCTCACCAAAACCACCGAACTCACCGTGGACTCGTGGAGTTCAAACCCACCCACTTCCCTCTCGACAGGGAACACAGAATCTAGGGTCGTTTAATGCTCATGATAAGAACTTGGACATATTGTGTCATCTCAAGGCGAGCGCGAATGTGAATAATCATGGTCAATTTTTTTTTAAATTCCTTTAAAATCCCGAGTGAACCATTGCACCATTTGCACCAACCTCTACCTAGAGCCTCTCCAGGCATAGATTGCCGTTTAACTTAGCGACTCGCTGTCTCTAAACGATTGACCATCAAATCTCTTGAAGGAACAAAAAAGCCAATCTGTAAAGGGTGTATGAAAGCCAGGGGCCACCCCTGACTCCTCTCTTATAATAATATTAAACTTGTATGATCGCAAAGCAAAGAAACGATCCTAGTGTACATGAACATTTGGTCGAGGTGCGGGACTCGTTCTTACGACAACTTGACCGTCGTCGACTTTAACCTCGCGCAACACCAGTCTCGTGCGGCAAGCCTCGCGGTCAGTTATCGTGGATGTTCTTATTGGTAAACTTGGTGTTTGGCGGATGGCTCTCCACCTTGAACCTGCAATAGTGTCGCGTGCAGACACCATTGCTGACATTAGGGCACTGTAAAGGAAGTTAGGTTAGCGAAGTGTCTCGATACGAAAGTTCACTGAAGACGCAGCGCAAACCTACATTATGGCCATAAATGCAGTCATCGACGTTGCATTCTTGGCCGCGTGTGCATGGGTTCTGTCGCGAAAGCATTGCGAGAGCTCGAAGCTCCTCCTGCGTTGGGTTGTAGGTATGAACGAACGGGCAAATGTCAATTCTGGTGCATGGTCCACGGAGGAAATGGTTGTTGCATAGTTTGTCATTCCCAGCTCGTCGCTTAATGCTTTCCATAGCTTGCAGGCCAACGGTGATAGGCTGATCGAGGCCTCGAGGCCCAGGGTTCCAGGTCGGCTGCGGAGGCGTCTTATTGCGGGCATGGCTGTCTTTTTGCTTTGGAGGCAACGGTATGGTAAGCTGGGGAGGCGGGGTGGCACTTTTTGTTACCTTAGCCCATGTAGCGGCAGGAGGCGACATAGACGCGGTGCTCGTGGCTGGTGTCAATACCGCTTGGACCGCAGGCGCAGATGTCGGCGAAGTATGGTGCTCATTAACCTCAGACTGTTGGACGGTCGGCTTCTCAATCGGCGATTTGTCGGTAAGCTTGGTCGTGCGGAAAATGTCGTCGAATTCGAATACGTTCATCTTAAGTGCTTCAAGCTCCCGGACCAATGGAACTCCCGTGAGCAGGGAGATTCGGTTTCTAGACTCGTCGTCTTGAAGGGCTTCGTCCAGGAATGGCGCATATCCTGCATCATGTCCAATTCCTAACAGAATATGTTTGCAATTATGGCCTCGTAAATGCCATCGTGCCGTTTCTGAGAGAAATCCAATGTTAGCCTGGTTCCAGCGGCGCTTAGCACACACACAACACCTCGCACGGATACCGCACGAGGTGAAAGAAGCTGCTATAACCTTAACCACATACCTCGAATCATGGAGTCGACCCTCTCTTTGCCCCAGCCAACGTCAATAAAGTCAAAGGAAGCCTTGGCCTGGGTAAAGCCTAAGGTAAAGTCTCTGAAGACGTTGGGATCGTTAAGGCTACCATCTCGGCACATGGCTTTGCTCAATCCGGAGACATTGGCGACAACGCGGCAAACGATTTCTAACGAGTTCGGGCGGTCTTGGCAAAGATCTGATATGGCCGTGCGTAGTGCGTAGGCTGCCTTCTTTCCGCCCTCGAGGCCTTGCTTGACCAGATCTTCTTGAAACTGTTGGTACGGTTAGCAAGCAGCGCTCTAAATGGTGGCCCGAGAAGCAAGCGGCAGAGCCAAGGTGTGCTTGGGAGTGGGAGAAACGCACAATGAGGCCATCTCCGTCGATCAGTAACAGGATGTAAGGGTTGTCATTCTGCCACTCTTAGCGATTGTATCCGCATTGTGAGCCCATGATCCATTCTACCTTGAGCTCCTCGTTCTCGCTGGCAATCCATTTGACGCGGGCTTCTGCTTCTTGCAGACTTTGTTGTAGATCTCGTCTGGCCTTGGTCGCAGCGTTTAGGTCGAGCTCGGCTTCGTGCAGTTGTATCTTAAGCTTTTGGTTTTCTTGCTGCAGGCTCTCTTCGATGCCTTGGCAGTAAAGGAGTAGATCCTGTCGAGCGAGCAAGTCAGCGACGGCAATGAATGGGTCAGGGGAGTTTGGCGTTGGAGCGCTGGAGCTCTGTCGGCGGGCGCGCACGTGTGCGGGCCGCGCAGGAAGAAAGGTCGCACGCTTACCTGAAGCAGTTTGTCTCTTGCGTTCTCATACGATTGCACGGATTGATACCGCTGGACAAAGTCCCCGAATGCGTTGGTCGCCATGTTGGAAGCCATGGAGCTTTTCTTTGAAGCTATCGAAGCTAACGACAGGGGGCTGCGAAATCTTTAGATGCGAACGAGAAGTCGAGCCCCTGGGGGTTTTTGACGGGCGACGTGGCTGCTGATGGCTGGCTTCATCCCTTACTTACAGCGTGAGCCTGAGCCTGGTCTTGGTCTTGCTTTTAGTCTTGGCCCCGGGTGGGCTGGCGGCGTTTGTTGTGCGCAAAGAGATCACCTGCTAGGCTTTGTCTGGGCCTTTGTACACGAACCGCAGATTCTGTGCTAGCACACATGCCTCAGCATAGACAACGTTCTTCCGTAGATATTCTAACTTGAAAAGGAGAATGCCTTACCGGAAGGTTGATCAGAATGCTTCACGTGCATGAACGCCTGCGATGCAGCCTCCTCAGGGCCAGGCAGGCGTATGAGGGGTTGCATTTGCGGAGGCTCGCGGGCGGGATGCTGCCTACACCGAGCCACGCTCAGGTAGACCCGCCAAGGCAGCATGAGGCGCAGACAAATCTGCTTGAGCAACACACTTCGCGCGCAAAATTTCCCACCTAAGTGACGGATGGTTTCGCCTGCGATGGAACTTGGGGGAGCAAGTAGATCTTCGGCTTGCCTCAGGCATCAGGTTTTCATTGCCGAAGAGCCATTTTTAAGAACGCAAGCGACAACACTCAGGAGTTCTGATTAGTGATGAATTCAGTAAGCTGGATTATGACGAAGTCGACAGGGTAGCTCTTGCTCCCTGAGCGAACCTCTCGGTTCCGCTGCCGCCATTTTAGCGCGACCGAGCTCGGCCTTAGGCAGTAGCAACCTTTAGGCAGCACCAAGCCTGGGTATCCACGCATCTACCAGTCAAATGTCCACATCGCAAGTCCTCCAGACCCTGTGCGCGCCACTTCTTCCAGCTCAGTGATCGTCGCACAGAACTTTGTTATTTGCGACTTATTATTACTGCGCCATCAGCCAGCCTCATCGGAGCAAAGCTGTCACCGTCGTAATTGCATAAATGTGATCAAACTCTCCGATGCAGTCAGAATGATCCACACCCGGTGCCGCCCCTGCCTTCGCGCCCTGCAATCATCAAAGTCCGTCGTCGGTGCAGACCTTTGCCCTTATTTAGCTGACCTCGGGGTGATGTACCCTTCGTAGCGGTCGGCACCTGATTCTTCATCACCCCTCGGAGTCCCAGTTCAAGTTTTCATGGACATCTCTCTTCCTACAAACCTCCAGCCTTCCTTTCTTTCTCACGACACGACCGCAGGATACTTGGCCCTTGTTTGTTTTTTCTTCCGCTTAGCCCCTGCTGACGTTGTCCCGCTGGGCAACTGCCATCGTACCTTCATTTCGTTTGCCTGCGTTGAGCTCTGACCAGAAACACCGAGCCCAGCCATAGCCGGCCACGATACAACCTGGACATCTCGTTCTCGCGGTGACTTCGCACAACAATAGACGCAGCTTCTGATACCAGACTCCAACGACGCGCCATCAACACCAATCTACCCTGGCTTTCCGAACGATTCGTCTCGCCGGCCTCGCCGTAGACTTTGGATTAAATGCCCTCCGTGCGTACCGACACAGTCAGGCGCCTCGACCGATGGCTTCCCGCAGCGACGGTCCATCTAGCCATCTCGACGCAACTGGCGACCGCGAGGTCGTCTATTGCCACGCCTGCGCCAATGAGTGGTTCCGCGACGAGCACGGCCTAACATGCCCGGCCTGTCAGAGCGACATCATTGAAATTGTAAGCTCCCTATGATGCGCATGCGACCGTGCCCTGTTTCTGCTGACACCTGTCTAGGTGAGCCCCGATAATGACCCTCGGGAACTCGACAACCACCATCACTCGACAGACTCGACATGTCCAGAGGTCCCGCCCCTGGGCTTCCATGCCGACTTCGATCCAGACGAGGCCGATATAGAGGAGCATCTTCGTGGGGACCATGGTTACGGTAGTACTAGGGAAGGCCCTGGCCGTAGACGCTACAGCCCACACATGGAACCAGTGATCCATCGCTTCGACATGGTCAACAGCTTCGGCGGGGGCCAGGGCCTCGCTGGTCCTCCAGGCCGCCAACCGCACCCTCATTTCTACCACGAGCACCTCGACGACTTCGACATGCCTCCGCACCGACCCCATTATCACCAATACGGCTTCGGACAACCGCGCATCCACCGGACGACATTTAGGAGGAGGCCTTGTGGCGGTGGAACTGCGGGCGTCACTATCTTTTCGGGTCCTCTGCGTGAACCCCGTGGCGAAGTTCCGCCGATGGAGAGCAGAGGAGAAACATTGCAAGAGTACGTGCGGTAAACTCATCATATCGTTATTACATTCTCATGGTCGATATTTGATGGCTGGCTAACTCTTATCATAGGATATTCCCGAACGCCCTCAGCGACATGGGACCGCCCAGCGGTGACCCTCAGCACCTAGGCGCTGGGGCCAACCATCGGCTGGCTTTAATTCGAAGTCTTCAGGACATCATGGGGCTGTTAAGCCCGGCCAACGCCATGGCTGGCTATGCCGTCGACTCTCACGAGGCCCTCGACCAAATCATCTCGAACCTCATTGAGGCTAATCCCCAATCCAACGCTGCACCGCCGGCTTCGGAGGAAGCTATCAGAAGTCTGGAACGGAAACCAGTTGAGAAGGAGATGCTTGCCCGCGAAACGAAGACGGAGTGCACCATCTGCACTGATGAGATCCAGGAGGGTGGCATGGCGCTGTTTCTCCCCTGCACGCACTGGTTCCATGAGAATTGCGTCGTCTTGTGGCTCAGGGAGCACAACACGTGCCCCATCTGTCGAACTCCCATCTAAGTACCAGCAACAGGGCCATGCATTTCACCCCGCTTCTACCGCGTCACAGGGAGATCAGTGGATAGTGCAGCACAGTCTTTCAATGGCTTCGCATTTGAATCCACAGTGTTGGTCCCAGGATTAGCACACATAGCGAATACTTGTGGCCAAGTATGTGATGGGCATCCCATTCAGGGGTGTGCGGACAGGCAGATATGCACACGTAAATTGCATCACATCATCACCAAATTTCAGCATGTGAGAATCACACCACTACAGGCAAAAATAGACTGATCGTAACAATGGCCAAGCTAGCACATATATCAGTCCAAGACTGTCGTTTCACAGAATCTTGGAAGACCAAGAGATACATTGCCGAATCGCCTGGGTCCTCTTATTTCGGTCTCACAGCCAAATATATCCTTGATCGCCTAAGCCGCTTGTCGAATGGAACCTGCAAAATCAGATTGGGGGAAAATTAATGATGATCGTATCGACTTTAAACCTGCCGTTCCTGTACCATTAGAGCAGAATTGGCTGCCCGCATCCTCATCACCCGAAGCTTCCTCACCTCGCTGTTCGCCCAAGCCAGAGTCTTCAGGCAATGCCCCGTCGTCGCCTTATAAGTCATCATCGCCGTCCCTTTCAACGCCTGATCGTCACACTCTCAGCTACCTATCCAAAGGGACAGCGCCCAGCTTGGTCGAGGACTGGCACCACACGGACCTAAACGACAAGTTCGTGGCGCTTCACAAATGTCTTCCTTCGCTCTCCTTAGATTCCCTTCAGCTGGATATGGGAAGAAACGGACAGCGAGGCTGACGAGCAAGACCAAGCATTCCTGGAGAAGGCATTACTAAGATCAACGCCCCAGCGCAATCCTAGCAAGACGATGATCCTCAAAAGGGCAACAGATTATATTATGGAGTTGGACCAGAGGAATAAAAGCCTTTTGCAGGAAAAAATGGAGATGCAGAGCCGCCTGACGCCCCTCATCACAGCTCCGGACACTCCGTCTCAGCTTCAACATCTGCAGCCCTGCGACGACCGGGTTTCCTAAGGGATAAACCTACGTCGGGGATTTATTAGGGCGTTGTGAGCGCTGGCGTCGCGTTTGGTGATGATCTAAGAGATGCAACCGAATGATTGTGGGTAGCTAAGGAGTGTAGGCACATCATGAAGGAAATTGGTGAGGTCTATAAAAACCGTATTTTGTCCTTCGATCACCTTGTTCCTAAACTCACACTGGTGAGCTTCCTTCCTTTCTGGTGAGCTTCCTTCCTTTCTGGTGAGCTTCCTTCCTTTCTGGTGAGCTTCCTTCCTTTCTGGTGAGCTTCCTTCCTTTCTGGTGAGCTTCCTTCCTTTCTGGTGAGCTTCCTTCCTTTCTGGTGAGCTTCCTTCCT
Organism: Fusarium nematophilum; assembly: GCA_033030565.1. NCBI lineage: Eukaryota > Fungi > Ascomycota > Sordariomycetes > Hypocreales > Nectriaceae > Fusarium > Fusarium nematophilum. Next base: position 2,443 of record JAVIXY010000412.1, on the reverse strand, counting down.
TTCTGGTGAGCTTCCTTCCTTTCTGGTGAGCTTCCTTCCTTTCTGGTGAGCTTCCTTCCTTTCTGGTGAGCTTCCTTCCTTTCTGGTGAGCTTCCTTCCTTTCTGGTGAGCTATGCTCTCATTGACTTGGTCCGTCTATTTACCCTGGTCCGCCGTTCCACCCCGCCTGGTCTGACGCTTGGTAAACAAGCCCCGCGCCCCCGCGCCCCCGAGCCCTGCATCCCGCATCCCATGAAAACTGGAAAGGATGTATGACATACCATTCACCGTTGCTTGGGCCCTTGTCGCCATCATCGATCACTCTTGTGCCTTTGGCTGCTCATTCCAGAACTGCTCATATTGCTCCAGGACCGCCAGAAAGCTGTCCCTTCTCTTCAAAGTGTTGCTCTCTTTCACCAAATCCTTGGTCCTCTTCATTGCAATGCCTAGCACTTTCGCCCTGCTGACCGTCCGAGCCGTTCCTTTACTCCTCTGGGCCTCCATTTGGTTGGAAGCGGTGCACACTAGGCACCGTATCAGCCTCCACGTGTCTATAACAGCCGATGTTCTGGGCAAGCCTCGAAGCTAATTTTCGTCATCACACCATGCCTGGTCTGCATGAAGTCCCGCACAAGAGTCGGCAGACGGCGAAGACCGCCAGCAAATCACACGATTCAAAGCCAACGTCTGCATACGTACCTCATATGAGCCAGAAGGGTGGTAGGAGATGAGGACAGATGAAGGGCGACAAGGAAAGGGTTAAGTCGATGAGGTTGAGGAGTGAACGGGGTGAAGTCACGCCCGTGCTGGCGCGATTGGCCAAATTTGTGTGCGTCTTGCGCACCAGTGTCACCCATGCCCCAAGCAGCACCAGGAACTAAAAGGATACCCGGCACATCCAGGCGGCGGTCGTGGGCAGTCAGGCTTAGATTTGCTCTCTGGCTATGTTCTTATCATCGCGCTCGGCGCGGCGCGGCCCGATGGACACATGACAACGGTGATGGCATGAGGAAATGTTGAAGCCACTTGGACTTGCAAGCTAATTGAATCATTTAGAGTATAGGAGGCCCTCGAAGTTCAAGCCGCCCGGGTGATGGTCTGACTCCCGCTGGAACATGAACCCTGCGTCAGAAGTGACGATACAGTACAGGGTATCATAGTGAACCCTTGCGGAAAAATTCTCCTTTCGAGGCATTGTTTGGAGGCATTGCTCCTAAAAGGTACTGGAGGTGAGGGGAGCCGACGGGAAGTTGGGAATGGAACCCGATCTGCAAACCATCGCGTGGTCTAGACTCATCGTATCGGCCCACACGGGCTGCTGTGGGCCAACTGTGATGCTTCATGCCAAACAAGTGACAATGAGGGAGGTGACCGCTGCGAGACGGTTACAGCAAGTATATTTTTTGCAACGTCCTCTCGAGCGGTTGCCAAATATCGCCAAGAGCTTTCTTGTTTCTGGTCCTAGATCCAAAGACACAATTTTCCACTCTAGCAACACAAACAACTGCCGTCAAGCCGATCATGATTGGGCCTGAGTATGATATCGACTTGGGGCTCCTTTACTGGGGACAAGATGACCATCAAGCTCAGGTGCGAACCCCCTGTTTGTTTACCTTTCCCAATGATTTGCTCTTTCTTCACCTTTGCCAACGTTTCGGCTTAACGAATTTCTGCTCACTCCTCCTGCTGCTGCACCACCGCATAATGCCCTTCTGACCGCCGATAACTAAAACAAGTCTATAGGCATCCATGAACCCTTCCCTGGGTCAAGGTACGCTTCTGAACTCTGTTTATTGGGCAGATGTCTTTCCGCCGACCACCTGGAGCACGGATGGATCCCTAGCAACAGAGTGCTTCGCCCAAGATGTTGATATGGCCTTCGAATATCCAGAAATCCTGCCGGCCGATCCCTCGCAATTGGAGACAAACATGCTATATGGTCAAGTCAGCAGCGATGATAATTCCAGTGACACAAGCCTGCAACCGAGCTCTGCTCTCACCGCAGAGGGCGTCGATGCTGAGACAATCAGTCTCTTGTCTCTGGGAGATAAGAGTCCACTGGGCTGCTCCCCCCGAGCAACAACAGCACCTCGGGCCGCCCTGACGTCAAGCTCCGCACAGCATCACGCAAACCGAAGAACTCGTCCCGCAAGATCAACTGACACGGTACTGCGTGCACGGGAGAGTCACAACATGGTCGAGAAGCAATATCGAAATCGGCTCAAGATGCAATTTGAGAAACTACTTGCTGTACTACCAATGCGGTCGCCAAACGACGATTATGACGACGTCGACGCAATTGCTCCCGACCACGGCTTCAGCAGGGGTGAAGTCCTGGATGCTGCGAGGCGGCGCATTTTATCGTTGGAGATGGAGAACCAGCAGCTGGCCGTGGCACGTGACCAGCTAATGAAGGACATTTTTTTACCTCAGTTCCTCAGGCCCTCTGCCTCAGGCGCCAAGG
>JAVIXY010000411.1:0-16569 GCA_033030565.1 Fusarium nematophilum | reverse complement strand
GAGGTCTATAAACTTTAAACCCTATATACTTATATTAATGTGAAATCCTCACTGAGCTCCTCCCGACGCTCCTCGGTCAAGTCTATAATAGCCTCCCCATCCATATGACTCAGAATAAAAGCTTCCCCGACTAACTGATAATAGTTAGGGTCGCTTCCACACCAGGTCTTTCGAAGGATACATGGAACGGAGCATCCGTACAGGATACAAACCACATCGTCCAGCTCGGCTTCTCCAGGGCCAATCCCAACCAGCTTGTTCTCACTTTCATCGTCCCCTGTCTGAATGAATGTCCTGTTTGTGCACACTGCCTGGACCCGCTTCAAGTAGTCTGACGATAGAGTTGTAATCCCGTCTCGTTGCAGTATCTCTTTCGTGTTGATGTTGCCAGCGCTGGTGTCGGCTACAAGACAGGTCATGCAAGCTCGATGGTACCAAGCCGGTGGTGGTTTGCCCTCAGGGTCACGGTCTGCCACCAGAGTGCGCCACACAGCATCTGGAACCTGTTCCAACTCTGTGCTGTCGGCATCGTGTCCCAGGCACTTCAAAACTTTCTTCGGAATAATGCCTTCGGGCATCGGGTGCCGCTCAGTGATTTGCCCAAGGTAGTAGCCCTTGACGGTTATAGAGCGACTCAAGTCTTGCTGATCTCGCGGAACTCGAGAACGACTTTGCCGGCGGGAAGGCACCGGCCCATCCAGGCTGGCTCCGTTCTGAGCTCTGGGGTTATGCATTCGCTTTGGTGCGGTGCCTCGATCTTGACCAAACAAGATATTAGGGCGGATTCCCAGTGAAGCGTTATAGCATCGAGTTTCCGGGGTGCCCACAAAGCTGTCTCCTGTTCTTCTTCCGCCGAACCCCTCAGCTTGACTACCGTACGCCGAATCGCGGACTGTTGTGATCCACGAGGGCAAAACCACAACCCTGGGATAGAAGGCATCAAGCTTCTTCTCGAGTTCCGGAAGAGCCCAGTGGCGGCACAAAATGTCCAACGAGCCGCTCTCCTCTATACACCATTTCACAAAATGAGTGTATACCTGGAGCAGATCCATTGTGTAATCAGGCACAGGAGGTGGGTTCGTCTTCTGCTTGTCATGCCGTTGCTCATTCAAGACCCCTTTACGAGAGGGCAGCTTGAATGTCTCTCTCGCAAGGTTGAGAAGAGTGTAGATTGTGTCCCTGGGATCCGACGTTTCGAAGGTAGATAAGGATGAGATGAGGCTTTCGAGCCCCTGTCGCGGGGTGTAGACCGTCCCGTCGGTGTGCCGTTGAAATGTGTTGGACAGGACATCGACAAGGATTCGGGCACCGAACGGTTTCATGTCCTCGATTCCATCAAGGGACGTTTTCAAATCCGGTCTGATCTTGATGATCTTGAGAATGGAATCGAAGTGAAGGGCAAAGATGCTGACAGCGTCTGAGAAATCCCTCCAATGTCTTCTTTTGGACCCGCAGCGAACCTCGGCGCTCCTCGAAAGCGCCAGTTCCTGGATAATCCAGCGACGGGAGAACCAGCGACGACGCATGAGGTACAGCAACTCAGCCCAACGCTTTGCATGTTCATCGGTGATCTTTTGTTCCACATGATCCTGCAGAATGGAGCCAATAAAGTCCATTGCCCGATCTGAAGTTCCATCCTGGTCCGCAGGACCGAGCCAGATCGAGACATTGACAGCAGTTGAGTATATCATGCCCATTTTGGAAACCTGGTCTTGCTTCTCGTCGTTGCTGGCCTGGTTGATACAGACACGATCCACCCACAAGGCAACCTCCTTCTTGCGATCGCGGAATTCCCGGAAAAAAAAGTGCAGGTTTGGTTTGACGTACAGTGTCCTCATTCGGCGGTTAATTGCGATGGACACTTCGTCGAAATCCTTGATCTTGGGCGGAGGCCCGTCGTTGGCATTCATATCCACCAAGATACTGTTGGTCTCGGCGCCATCACCCCAGTTGTAGGACAGGGCAGTGAATTGGTAGTCCTCGGGGTTCTTTTGAAGCTCAGCAATGGGGAATGCTCGCAGTTCGACAATGATCAGCGCGTCTGGATCGTCACTGGGCTTGAGGAAAAGAAGCCTAATGTGGTCGTTTGGCAACGGGCAATCATCGTAGTTGTATCGATTCATCGTTTTCTTAACCAGCCCTCTGAACTTGGATATCGATTTTCCTGAGTCAGTGCGATCATAGTGACCCTCGACAAAGGTGGTTTGGCGCCTCTTCGCGGATGTAGCACGCGGAGGGCTCCTGGTCCCAAATTTGCGCTTCAGGTTCTCCGGGTTTTGGGAGAGAGGGCCAGCAACAGTTGAGCCAAGGGCTTCATGTGAGGGGCTCGGAGAGTCTTCCGACATGGCGGCAGGAGAATCCACAAGGCCGTGTGATTGTTCTGAATCTTGCGACATTGTAAACGAGTAAGTCCTGGAACGAGGGACGATGATTTAAATAGTTGGATCTAAGTAGACGGCGATGTAACGAGCGCTCGAAGGCACCAATGCCAAGAGGTTTGATATGCTTGATGTCGTGGTGATGCAGCGGACGAATTGGAAAAAGCCTGAGGAGCTGGGCTGTGTGCAGGCTGACATGGATGGCGAGACGGAGCCATAAAATACCTGGCGAAGAGCCTGCCAAGCCAATGCTTTTACGAGAGAGGGCTACTTCTCTGACTCTGACAAATTTCCCAGCAGCTGTGGCTGGCTAAAACTACTCTCCGGAATGAAAATCACGGCGCTTGTTCGCCAGCGTGACATGAGACATCCTCGAGAGCCTAACTGCACTTTGCTCAGGACTGGAAATCACACCGGAATAAGCCACCACCCTCCTCAGCCGCCCGGGCGAGCACTGAAATGTCCAGTAAGAAGGGCTGCGAGTTCGACACTCCATGCAATGTCTCAGAGAACTCCAAACCCCGGTTTGGGCGGGTCATCCGCCCGGGCTGTGTCGGTTTGATAGGCTGCACTTTTGGCTTGGATGTACTTTGTATAGAATCAGGCTCTGGTGGAAAAGGCCCGCGCCAGGCCTCGAGCTGAGCAACCCGGCGCTCCAAAGTGTGCTAACCAAGACCACAAGCGCCTGACATCAAGATACCAGTCTTGCAAACATCTCTCAATGATTTGTCGGGACTGCTAAGAGATAGCCCTAGGTTCCGTGTTTTTCGTTGAGCAATTCAAGCACTCCACGAATTGTCCTTTCTTCAGCCACGTTCGTGTCTTTTGACTCAGGCGCAGGGAACAAGTGTGAGTGTTGGTGGCGCTCAACATTGGCAATGCAGCCACCAGAGCCTTGTCACTTTCTTCACCCTCCAACTCTCCGACATGGTGACCGGGCTGTAAAGAAATGACCCCATGAGTGTGACCACTACCAAGAACACTGCCTCGCCGGTCAAATTGATGTTGGCACCTTTCAGGCTTCTCCCGAGGTTGAAAGAAAGGGGACGTGAGGCTACAGAAGTACAATTCGACTCGTTATAACCGCATGTCCATCCACCCAATATAAAACTGCACTCTTGGCCCGCCATCTCAACAACATCCTGCAATTCTGTGCTCTCGTTGGTAACCTAGTTTGGCCCCGTACCAATACGCACCATTGAGAGTCCATCCAACATGGATCCTATCAGTCTAACGACAGCTGTTGTTGCGTCTCTTCAAGTGGCTTGCTCAGTACTCTCGTGTTGCTACAGCGTACGAGCCGATATGCGTAAGCTTCCGTGGACTTTGATTCAGATAATAGACGAGGTTCGCGACCTTCGGAACCTCCTCGAAGCAATTGAGCCTGCTCTAGGCAGGAAAGCTGTCCCAGATGCTGCCGACCTTGGCCGGCCAGAAAGTTCGCAGAGGCTTCCCGACAGCATCGAGCCTGTCATAGCGAGTTGTCTCGTTGAGCTTCAAACTCTTGAAGACCGTATCCGGCCTCGACAGGTGGATGCTTTTCTCGAGTCAAAACGAAAAGCAATGTTTCAATCATTATCATGGCGCATCAAGGGCGACGAGGCGAAAGAATCCATCGCCAGTCTACAGCGATGCAAAGCGGCACTAAATCTTGCAATCAGCTCCCACAACTCGTGAGTGTGCCATCCTATCAGACAACAAATTCAGAAACAATTCTGACTGTGAACAGATTGGTAGTTCGAAACATTGAGCGACTATCTGTCTCCCTAGATTCCAAAATGAACCAATCTTATCAGCGGGTAGATACCCTGGCCAGGGATTTCAACGCAACACGACTTGGTATGTCACGTTAGAACGAGGTCCTCTGGTTGAAGAATACTCAAGAATCTTAGATGAACAGCCAAAGGCCGTTGTGGACTGGCTTTCACCTCTGAAGCCAGGGAGGTCCCATCACTTGTTGAAAACAGCTCATCAGCCTGGGACATCGGCGTGGTTCCAGGAGGGCAAGGACTTCCAGGAATGGCTCAGTGGCAGGAGCAAACTTTTATGGCTAAGTGGCCCTCGTAAGTCAATCTGGGCAGCATTGAAACCGTGTGGTCACTTCGGAGGATTTGTGATTCATGGCCAGTCTTGCTAACGGCTAGGGAATGCAGCGGGATCCGGCAAAACAGTGATGATGTAAGTGCCCCAGAAGAACAATTTCTCTGCCAAGTACTTCAGCTAATTCCATTCAGGAGCAACGCAATTGAGTCGATTTCTGGTCACATTTCCGATAATGACGACGAAGCAATCTACGCCTTCGTTTACTGTGATTTCCGCGACCCTGATTCACAAAACATGACCAACATCCTTGGGGCAGCATTGAGTCAACTGTGTACCCAACTGAGGCATTTCCCAAACGAGCTACTCAGCGCGTATAAGTCAAGCATGGGACAAGGCCATAGCTGTGGCCCAGCCATTGAGATGATTTCCGAAACAATTGAGACAGTATCCGCCAAGCGAGAAACCTATCTATTCATCGATGGCATCGACGAGGTCGGGGACTGCAAGCCACTTGCGGATCATCTCGTTTCTTTAGCTGGCCCAGCTTCCTGTGTCCATATCTTGGTATCAAGCCGAAACGAAGTTGCTATTCAACGGGCGTTCGCGGACTTTCCACGTGTCTGTCTCGATCATCATACATTGGAAGTCGACCAAGACATCGAGCGATACGTTCTATCTCGTTTCACCTTTAACCCGGATTTGGGACGGTTATCGCCCGAGATCCAGAGTCTTGTGTCAAGGTCTTTACTATCAAAATCCAAGGGAGCGTAAGTATCCCCATAAGTACCTGGCAGCTACCTCAACTAACACGAGACACCAGCTTTCGATGGGCAGCGTGCCAAATTGACTCTCTTAGCCAATGCAGAACCATTCGAGATATCAAGACGTGCCTTCAAAAACTGCCTGAGGGACTGAATGCGACATATGGGGGGATTCTGAGACGTTCGGCTCCTTCCGATGTACCTCTTCTTCGAAAGATCATGACATGGTTAGCGTTTTCCAGTGTTCCCATCAAACTGCAACAGCTCTGTGAAGCATTGGCAATCGAAAAGGGAAGGAAATGTATCGACGATGAATCCAGGCTTCGGAGCCCCCAAGACATTTTGGTTCTCGGCAACAGCCTGATCACCACTTCCTCGGATGGATGCGTCATGCTCGCTCACCTTTCGGTGAGGGATTACCTTCTCTCTTCAGAAATCAAGCAGGATTCAAAGACTGCCATATTTGCCCTGGATCCTGGCGCATGCCATATGGAGTTGGCACAGTATTGCCTCACATACCTATTCTTCTCAAACTTGTCTTCCGGGCCATCCAGGACGCAGGAAGAATACCTGTCCCGGCTGAGGACACTTCCACTGCTCCAATATGCCACCAAGTACTGGTTCCATCACGCTCGCAACGCCCAGGTCAGTCACGAGCTTCAGAGTCTAACTACTCAGTTCTTCTCTCCGGATGCCCGAGAGAACTTTATGTCTTGGGTCCAAGTTTTCAATGCGAACTCACCATTCAAATGGAATATCTTCCCAATGCATGCAACCTCACTGTACTATGCTGCGTCTCTCGGGCTCGATCGAGTAGTCGAGTCATTACTTAAGTCGGCAACCCTCGACGAAATCAACGCTCCTGGAAGTCGCTTCGGAGGCACAGCCATCCATGCAGCAATTATCCGGAACCATTTGGCCATCGTCAGACAACTCATTGCTGCTGGCGGCGATCTAGGAAAGTCGGACTTCAACTAGGTGACGCCTCTTCACAGTGCTGCGAGTCAGGGAAGTTTAGAGTCAATCAAAGTCTTGTTAGACTATGGAGCCTCTAAAGAAGTTGAAGATGGCATGGACAGACGGACACCAGCTGAGTGGGCTGATCTCAGTGGTCACCTGACTGCCGCAAGATTCATAGAACAACACTCACCAAACCTGAGCTAAGAGCATGTCGCCTGCCCCAGGGCTCGAAAGAATCTAGCTGATGGCTTGCCTGCAGATGCCAAATCTCAAGTTGGAGAGATATGGCAACCAGGTGTTGGTTACTTCCCTGACTACTACGAGAGACGATCTGGTGTAGACTCTTCTTGCATTATTGGCATGAGGGTTGGAGACGACATCGTTCGACCACGACTTCAGGCAATCGCAGAATGGTGCACAAAGTGATGGATTGAACCCAGTATGGTAACCGGGGAACTGGTAGCAAGGTGATCGGCGCCGCAGAGGCAACATTGTCGAACTGGGTCCCCCTGTCGCTTTCCTGGGACGATGCAATGGGTGATATGATGTTAATAGAAAATTGCCAGGGTGTGGCTCCAGGCGTTTTGCCAGAGTGAGCGGAAGTTAGAATAGTTTTAGAGCCAGGGCAGGGTTTAGCTCGGAGTTTACCTCCAGATGCAAAGGATGTCGGAAGTGGATATCGACCGTATTTTACTACCGTAGTACCTCCCGTAAGGTGCTCTACCTTTTGGTCGAGTGGTCAATCCAACAAACAGAGGTACCAATAACAACTGGGATACCTACTTGGCCCACTACCTATCATGGACCTTGCTTGGAAAACACGGGCTGGTAGAATGTTTACTGCATTGAGTGACGGGAGCTGGAATTATAATAACCACATGATATTCAATGTACAAGGGTCCTAACCTCCTCAGCCCCGAGGGTATGGTACCTTCAAGACAGTGTGCTTGCCACTTCCTCCACCCAGCTACAATCAGCACCATAACTGAGAGACCAATCTCTTTTCTGCTTTGGTTCCTGGCACATCACCCGACGCCCTCCCTCGCTAATTACAATCGGGGCATTCACGTTCTTCCCAGGCTTCCCGAACTCGGACGCGATATCATAATTGAGGCGCCAACCCACTGCTATCTGCCTGAGCTTATAGTGTTTCTCCCAGACGAACTTGCCAGTAGTACTGGCGTTGGACAAAAAGCCCTTGATTATGGCCTTGAAGACTGGCAGAGAGGGGTGTTGTTCGGTGCTGGAGAGATCGAACTGGCTTGGGTGAAGACCGCATTTGAGCGTCGTTAAGTTCTTGCCCTGCGCTAGTGCTCGGGCCATTGCATCCTGTTAAAGATTGTCAATATGTCGGCAAATAACGAGAGAGGGTAATGGCTTACCATGTCCTTGTCCTGGGGTGCAAACTCAAGCTCCTGCAGTTGAGGCAGCTTGTTGATGAGGGTTCCTACGGTTGTCGCGGATACGTACGGGATGTTGCAATTGCTACTCCTCCCTCTGTAGTGGATCCTCAGTTTCCTCAGCTCTTTGTGCTTGATGATGGATTGCTGCAGCCTTCTGGATAAACCGAGACTTACGTCTACTTGATCTGTGTAGGCGTTATAGTCAATGAGGTCCAGGCGGGTCAGCGTGTCGAACGAAGAGATGAAGCGATATATACCCTCCAGCTGCAACTCGGTCAGCTGGTAACTCTGCTCGTAGTCATCTCCTTTCATTTCTAAAGACAAGTATCGCAGTTGTACGTCTTGCTTGTGAGCCGAGCCAAACAGGGTCTCGAGATGTTTGAAGAAGGTGAGTTTGCCATCCTGCAGATGTGAGAGCCTGAGTTCTCGCAGCTTGAGAAAGTCGAAAGCCCTGGTGAAATTCGGCATTACACGCTCAGAGCAGTCCCCATGGAATTGAATCCCGTAGAGCGCGAGCGACTTCAGCGCGGTGAAGTCGTGAGCTCGCTTCGAAGCGTCTGGGTCTCGGGCCTTGACTTGGTCTTCCCAGTCCGCTAGAAAGTCGGAACAATACTTTTTGGTCTGAATATCTAGGCTCTGCAGTGTCGACATCGAGTTGAGAAGTATGGATTGCAGAATGTTTTCGTTTGTGGTAACAAGGGTGCCCCAAGATCTGCTTTCCACACGCAAGTGCTCGAGGTTTTTGATACTGGCTAGTGGTGGCAAAGCTTCGTCTTCACAGCCGTTAGGGTATAGACTTAGAGCTCTTAGGTTTTTCTGTGACACGAGATTGTGCGACATTGACCTGGGAATGCCATCAGTACTGCTGTAAAAGGAAGATGATGGACGACTCACTCGCTGAGTTCCATTGTATCCACAGTCTCCAGGTTGTGCAGGTTCTTGAATACCTCTTCAAGGTACCTAATGATGATGTACTTGTGTTTCTTCCCAGGATCGACGTTGCCGATGACCAGCTGGCGCACATAGTCGGCACAGGCCGGTATCGCGTCTGGGTCGAGAAGGCTCGAGAACTTTTCCTGCTGGCCCCTGTACTTGCCCTCCTTCTTTAGCTGCTTCTTTTGTGCTATGCTGAGGTGCGGCTCAATGGCCCGGATGGCCTTGGGGATGTGCGCGTGGTACCTGACAGCGACGGCAATGCGCTTGTGGAGAATGGGCATGACGATTGAGTAGTTCCTCTTGGAGGTGAGAGCTAGTACGAGCAGTGCTGGCGCGTCTGTGATCTGTTCCTTCTGTGAGCATGACTTGAAGTTGCTTGCATGCTGTTTTTTAACTTACATTATCCAAAATCATTTGCAAGATCTCTGCGGGCAGGACCGACAAGGCGTCATCGGGGGCTGCTGGCACGGCTTGTGCAGTCTGATCGTTCTGGCTGCCTTTTCCCTTGACCTTGGCCTTTCGAGAGGTAGGCGTTTTGCTCCGCTTATTAGAGCTCCCTGTCACGTCTTCTTTACCTCCTGAGTTTTTGCGCTTTCTGCTCTGGGGCGGCTCAACAACAGGTGCAGGCTCAGGAGGCTCGAGGCCTCCCCCAGCCTCGATATTTCGAATCCTGGCGCTCCTTCTCAGTGGCGCCATGGTGTTGGTCCGACGGTGGGTGGCAATTCAAAGAGTTGATGCTGAGTTGAAGGTGATGCTAGAAAAAGGAGGACGCGCTTGGTCCAACTGAGCGCGATGCTTTAAATTGCGTGGTCAGGGATTCAAATCCATGTCACGAAACGCTGACGCTGTCACGTGGATACATTTGGTGGTCTGGGTTGATTGGTGGTTTACCGATGTGGGCCGGTTGCAGCCTGGAGCCACTCTAGGCTCCAGCTCCACCTCGCCAACCGATCGTCGGAGTCGTGAGCCATCCGAAATCTCCTTGTAAGTCACGACGGGGGTTTCATAACTCACGACGCCAACTACTTGTGGCTCCTTCAAGGACAAGTCACTTCCACAATGGTAAACAACAGAGTTTTTTTGTTACATTATTAATCTTTATTAGTTGCGTAAGGCTGCCAAGATACCACTATTAAAAATACCTACCCTATAACCACATCCCTATCCTACATTATATCCCCTGATAAGAGCTCGTTTGCGTCAAGCACCCATAATCTTCCCCTATGCTAGGTCTAGCTTTTCTGAGAGAATTTGACTTCGTGGGGGCGTTCTCCTCTATTGCTTATGTGCCATGCTTCTCTCTTGAGCAGACCACCAGCTGTGTGATATCTAGCCACTAGTTTAAGGATGACAGGGGGAAACTGTAGAGGAAGCAGTTTATCTAGATTCGAACCCCAAGTCCCCATTTCGAGCTATCGCTTTCCTCCTGGCCACGCAGCCAACAAGCCTGTGACCGTGGCTCCTCCGTCAACACCGACAACTCTCGCACCTGCCGAATTTCTAGAAGCCAATTCTTTCGACATCGTACGGTCGTCGGCAGCTATGTTAAGCCGCGGTGCCAAAACTATGGAAAAGAACAAGAAGGGGCCCTTTATTATCGTGGAAGCAAATTGCGCTGACAGGAGCAAGAAGTTTATGCAATAGCCATTGACCGCCACGACCAAGCGCAGAGTTGTCTCTGCGATGCATTACAGTCAAATTAACTCTGAACAATACACGGGATGATAGCATGAGATCACATTTGCTCTACTGTCTTTAATACACGTTCCTTCTAAAAATAAAGCAATCCCTTGCAGTAGCTTAACTGACAATGTAGTAATTTATTCATCTAAGCACCTCTAGCAGGCGTTGAGGCGCTGTAAACTGTAATGGTGCGAGCTTCTGACAGAGGTGTGCGCATCTAAATTAGAGTGTTCGACGGAAGTGCGAGCATCCAACTAAAGTTAGAGTATTCAATAGAAGTGCGCAAAAGTGCGAGCATCCGAGCTTTACTCATATAAGAAACTGGCAGACGATCCTTCTTTTCTACGTCTATAAGTAAAGGGACAACTGCCAGTTAACTACCGACTTCCTTCTCCGAGATCTTGGTACACCTCGGTCACTAGCCCGCTGCAGAGACAAGCAAGTGAGGTGTGTTCCTGGCTGACTATTGTGCTACATCCATTAAGCAAGTCGCAGTTGGCATGGGATGCAGTTGGCATGGGAGCAGGAATTGCAGCTGGAGTAGACGCCAATTCACGGATAGTCGAGGAGGATATGAGCTGATGAACTCGCCATGGTTGACCGACGGTTTAGTGGCGAATATTGAAAGGAACTTTTTGTTGAAGTGAAAAATAATTCAAGGGTGTTCCACGCGTGGGTCTTTTAAGATTTCCAGCTTTCGCGAGCCGATAGCGCGTCGATAGAGTCCTCAATAGCGCCATCAGTAGCGCTCTGCGGAACCAAAAGCGGCGTGATTTACCCAGCTGAATGTTAGAACTAACGGAGGCAAAGATGGCTCGATATTTTAGTGCATTTCTTATTCCTTATTTATGGCTTCAATTGGACGACAACAACTGTGGCGGTCGGAAATGGGAATAGCCTCTCCTTAGCCCACGGCTGCCCCTGGATGCTTCTATTAGCCCATTTCTTAAAACTCAGCCATCGACGCCAGATCTCCCCAAGCCTCTTCGTTCCGTCTGTCACTCTCTCTGTCTCACTTGTGCAGCCACCGCCCAGAACTGCCACCATGGGAGCCCAAATCTCAACCACTAACAATCCCACCACTGTGGCACGCGGAATTTTCAACCGTCCTGGAGTTACCGTCGTCAACGCCGGGTTTAACAGCGCGAACTACCAGGAAGCTACAGGCACCTTTAACTACGGTCCTTTCGGCATTGGAAGCGGCGGCATCTTGACTACGGGCAAGGCCGACTGGGCTACCACAAGCCCAATTGCAGACCTCAACGTTCAAAATGGTCGGGGTCCGTCCTTAGCGTACTGCGGAAGCGATTCCTACGACGCCGCGGTCCTGTCAGTCGACATCGAGGTTGCGTCTGGGTTCAATGGAGTCCAGGTCGAATTCATCTTCGCGTCGCAGGAATTTGGCGGGTAAGCTGCCAGATCATCACCATAACCAGAGCAACCTTTACTGACGCGCCAAGGGGCCGACCGGACGCGATTGGGGTATTCTTAGACGGCGAGCAGTTCGCTCTAGACCCCACAGGAAACCGAATCACAGCATCATCAGTCTACCTGTCGCCCGAAATCGGCATCCGGAGAACGGGCGACGGCACCAATACCTGGTCTACCTACACTGGATCATCGCCGCCTCTGGTCGTGGGCATTCCCGCAGCCCCTGGTACACACAGCATGGTCTTTGCCATCTGCGATGCTGTTGACGCACGACAGGACTCGGCGCTGTTCGTCAAGGCGGGCGGTTGCGTTGATTGCGACCCGGAGGTCAAGATCAACTATGTCACAACGACCACGACAGCGGCTTCGACTTTTACCTCGACCGCCACGGCATATGCGATGAACTCGGGCACTGTAGTCATTGGCGTGACCGCCGATCCTACGACTACGACTACTTCCAGCGAGGCCGCTACCACAACTTCGAGCGAGGTGTCGACCGCCACATCCACTGAGACTTCTGGGACGAGCTCGATTGAAGCTTCGACTGTTACCACTGACGACTCAACTACGACTGCCGAGGCTTCAACTACAACCACCGAGGGTGCATCTGCATCCTCCGAAACCTCCACAGTGTCATCTGACACGACAGCAACTACTTCCAGTAAGGGATCAACAGCGTCAACCACAGACTCCACGGTGTCTACGACCACATCCAGCGCCGATTCCTCAGTGGCAACCGCCACCTCGACAGAGGACTCTACTACTTTGTCTACTGAGAGCTCCACGATAACGACTGCAGAATTCAGCACTACATCGAGCGGTGCGTTAACAATGACAACCCTGACCACATCTCGAAGGGGGCCTTGCCGCGCTGTATAGTCTGCTGTGCTTGGATTTAATAATAGGGCCTTTTGATACCTTTTATTTTCATTAGTATATTTAAGCCAGTTATAGATTTTATTTGTCTAGAGTTTTATAGAGTTTTAACATAAAAATTTATAGGAAGCACTCAACGCCACGAGGCTGGAACTCTCATCTCTCGCGGGCTTGAATTAGCTCTTGATGGAGGTATCCTCCTTGAGCTGGGAGACGCGGGCTATACTCTGGTTGAGGGACTGAGCAGTAATCTCAAAGGTTCTATTCTTCCACCTCAATACCCAGCTCAGTGAATTCCGATCCTTTGTCAAATAATAAGATGAAGGATTCGGGTTGTGGTGAGAAGGCGGACTCTGGCTAGCAGCGAACCAGGATGATCCTAATACGTAACTTGGCTGGGTCTGGTCAAAACACTTTGCGAATCTGTGTGATGATGGATAAACTTTGTGAAATGGGATTATATACTCTAGATAACCCCTCAACCAGCGCAATTTGTTCTGTCCAGCTCGCCCTACTAACTGTCTTGGGGAACCTAGAGGTCTCCTATTAGCAAATATTCAACTCAACACGAAGGCTTTGAATACACCTACCTCTACCATAAGAGGATCCTTATCCGCAAAGTTCTTGACGCAGTACCGCTGCCTGTTCGGGTAATAACCCTTCATACAGCATCCGACCTGTCTCCACTGCTTTGTCCAAAGATTCCAGTTCGGGTTCGCGCACCTGATATTATCAGGGATAATCTCATCCTGGCAATTCACCCCTGGGGAAATTAGCTACGCGCCCAAGGCGCCAAAGAATCGCAACTTACCTGGAAGGCAGCAAAGGCTCACTTGATTATCCCCGTTCAGTTCCAGCCCATCGGGACAACACCAGATTGCCGTTTTGGAGATGTGGGTACCTTCCGGACAGTACCCACCGAATGTTTTCGGACTAAACAGCGGATAAAGGACGAATCCGCTCCTCCCGCCGCAATTCTTGGGTCGGCTATATTTGACGGTGATCTTGACCTGGTCACTCTTGACGTTTGCGGTGGAGATGAACAAGACAATAAAGGTGATTGGAGTGTCCCCTTTCTTGCATGGCAGGTCATGAGGCTTGCCCGACGTCGCATCGGTTGGCATGTCGGCCCAGTCCTTGACGCCGGGTTTCCGATATGCTACCCGCTGGTAGCTGTTGGCGTTTGAGTAGATGTTGGCAGTTTGGCCGTTCTTGACCGTGATTTTGAAGACGGAAATGGTAAACGGGACAGTGTTGAGCATTGCGGTAGCGGTAGTGCCCGTCGCGTCGATGCTCATCTTGAAAGTAACGGGTTTAGGAGGGATCTCCGGTATAGTCGGGATCATGACTCCGCTCGTGTCCTCAATGGACTGGAGCGCGAACTGCTGAGCGAAAGTAAAGAACACCTCAACAAAGCTACCCAGCTCCGAGAGGCGTTCTCTCTCCTCGACCCGTGAGGATCCTGGGGGTGTCGCTAAAACCCAATTGTTCATGGAGTGCAAGTTCCTGTCATTCCCCATGCCCATGGACTGGAAGAACACACTAGCTGCATAAGCAGCTTGTCCATCGTGCGCGTATAGAGGTACAGCAGGGTCGTATTCGGCGCCACTGTACTTCTTCCCAGGCCATTCAGTATTGGAATCCGGAAAGATGACATTGGCGAAGTAGTTTGCGGTTCCGTCCCGGATATACTCGGGATCGCGAGCATTTCCCATCTTGATGTCCTGCACACAGTGGTATAGTTCGTGCGCCACTGCGAACAAGGCTCGAGGAACATTGGTGGTCGCCTCGGTGGTCCACCGTTGATACATCTGGATTTGGAATGGCGACTTCTTTTCGTACGGATTGCTCGTCGCTGCTGTGGTGGGCCCATCGACCGCGGTGGTGAGAATGATGACGATTACGGCCGGAAGCTTTGCGAACTTCTTGTAGGTTTCGAAGGTCTCGGTGAGGCCCTTTTCAAGAACCGGTTTGACCGCATTCTTGGCCTTGGTGGACAACTTGCTCCATTTTCGGGTGTAGGTCACAATGACCTCTGTATCCCCAAACTTCTTGGGATAACCGGCGAGGGGGTGGCAGTCGGTCTTGACCGTCCATTTAAGGCCGGCATCCCCAGGCTTGAGATTTTTCCAGTACTTATCACACCTGCTCCATTGTGCTTGTACCGAGGAGAGGAAGAAGAACAGGAAGGAAAGAAAATAGAAGTGCATCTTGGAGGAGTTGTATTCGATGATGCCAAGACCTTTTTTTTGGGGGGGACAGCCGGCATGTCCACCGGCCAGACCCTCGCTCTGTATTTATTTCACCAACAATCGTATCGTTGTCACCGATTGAACTCGGTCGGTGACGGCAGACGCCGCGTTAATACGGAGGTGTGGCATTTCTTAGCGTTTTAGTGGCGCCACGTTAAAGCCTCTTCTGGTCTTCAGTGCCAGTAGAAGGGCTGCTTCCCCGTCTGTGCACAGTTGCGGGCAGTCGCTGTGCCGTCCCGCCGGATTAATTATCGATAGCTGATAAATAGTCCACTTTGCTCTCCTTGATCGAGCGTTCCGGACGCCGCCACAAGTCCTGGTTGGCTGGGTTTTAGTCACCAATGTGTGTCCTCGGCATTTCTTTGCCGATCTAGCCCACCCGCTAAGGCTGAATCTGCGCTGATACAGAGTCTAGATTGGTCGACCCTTCTAGGCCCTTGGATAAAGGGCTGGCGTAATCTAGGTTCGCATCCTCAACAATATCATTTAATTGTCTCAAGATTTCATCGCCCACCTCTGGAGCAGTTGTTCGTCGGCCTTCGGAATGGTCCCAAGTTCCCCGCCCGTAGACAGAGTCTCAACCAGCAACACTTCGCAGCTTCAGCGCCTCTTACGAGTTGGCAAGTTGCAACGATAAACTGCGAGAACTTGTTGACCCGAGCGACGAAGAGTCTTACTTGAATAAAGCAGAGAGGTATTGGCAGAGAAGTATTTAATTGGGATTACAGTTTGCAAATTTTAGGTGCAACCTATGAAACCATTCAGAGCTTGGCCGTAGCATAGAACTGTATCTTCAGGCCACGCAGGGCACGGAGTTGATGTTGCAACATCGAACCACAAAGCAGGCAGGTTCCGTGTGATCTTCGTCAATTTGTCATCCTCAAAGGAATGTCTACAGCGTAAAATTCTCCGGCTTCCCCGAGACGCTTACCGAGACTGCCTCGATACACCGGCTGGCAGGAGAGCGATGCATCAAACTCTAATAATAATAGCAAGTCGCTGTCCAAGTTATATAACCTATGATTACCTTTCAACAGGGATACTTCTCAATAATACACACTAGTCATATATACTAATGAGGAGTTTCCGCTGAGAAGAAATTTGCCTCAAGGTAGGGCAGTTTCTTACGCAGTCGGGCCCGCGTAACCAGGATGCATTGCCTTCCTTGATGACTAGTTTACTCCGTAATAAACCCTTATTTATACGTTGTCGACGGCAGCACTCAGTTTGAGATGGTGTAAACATGAAAACCCGGGTGGCTGGATCGGATTTGCAAGTTTGCAACAGGCATATAGGGCAGCGGTGCCTATCCACAAAGAATAAAATTTGCGTGCAACTGGCTGAACTGGCAGGCAAATATTCTGGCTGAGGGATTAGCTTGGATCTTTACTAAAACACCATCGCGAGGGCGTCGTGAACACTACTCTTTGGATTATTTAACCGGCGGCGCAGGGCTCTGGGTTTGAGAGGATTTGTTGACCTTAACGTGGGGCACCCCTCAGTCGGCCACCCCCCCTAANTGGCTGAGGGATTAGCTTGGATCTTTACTAAAACACCATCGCGAGGGCGTCGTGAACACTACTCTTTGGATTATTTAACCGGCGGCGCAGGGCTCTGGGTTTGAGAGGATTTGTTGACCTTAACGTGGGGCACCCCTCAGTCGGCCACCCCCCCTAATCGGCCACCCTTCTTCCTTAAAATACATAACTTTAGAAAATTATAGATAAATCTAGAAAAATAGTAATTATTTAAAAAATTAATATTAGATAAATCTATATAAAATAAATAGATTTATATAAAAAAAATATTTTTATCTTATATATAGCTAGATATAAGTAAATAAAAA
>JAVIXY010000410.1:6257-16695 GCA_033030565.1 Fusarium nematophilum | reverse complement strand
CGTGATCCTTGCCTTATTTCTGTCCCCATTCCAACAGCAGTGGGGCCAGGGCTTGATATGCGACACAAAAACACACCAAATTTCGGCATTATCAGTTCAACCCAAGTAATGAGACTTTACCCAATCGTCAAGAGCAATTATGCCCGGTCAGTCGGATCAACTTCGGGCCAGGAAGGCCATCGTCAACGCCCGGAATAACGCAAATCGCTTCACTCGC
Source organism: Fusarium nematophilum (assembly GCA_033030565.1). NCBI lineage: Eukaryota > Fungi > Ascomycota > Sordariomycetes > Hypocreales > Nectriaceae > Fusarium > Fusarium nematophilum. The sequence goes on along the minus strand of JAVIXY010000410.1, from coordinate 16,478 downwards.
ACCACACGAGGAATCACCAAATCAACGCCCCAACAGGCCGGCTCAGTACGCGATATTGCCTCCAAGCTGAAGGTCTCAAAGTCTTTAGTCAGTAAGGTCCTCAATTCGTCATCATCGCCGCTAGAAACGAGCAAAGGAGGCCGCCCCACGATCCTGACTCCGGTGGAGGAAGCTGGCCTCGTTGCGTACGTCGTCTGGCTCGAGAGATCAGGCTTTCCTGCCGACAAGCGCCAAGTTGAGGAGGCTGCGAGGGAAATTCGCTCTCGCCGAGGCCTAGAAAACATCGATTTCAGCAAGCATTGGTACCGACGGTTTCGTGAGCGTCATCTAGAGCTCAAGAAGACATTCATTAAGGCCGTGGATAAGTCTCGCAAGTCATTCGAAGCTGCTGATATCGAAGGTGTGAAAACCTACTTCGAGAACCTCCAACACGTCATTTTACACTATCGAATTGGTCCCTCAGAGATCTGGAATGAAGATGAGTGCGGAATCCGGTTAGGGTGCCTCGCTGAGCGCACAGAAGTCCTCGTCACTCGAACAACTCGCAGCCAGCGCCCAGAAGTCACGGACCCCTTCAACCGAGAGTCGATGACTCTCATCGGGTCAGGAAACGCCGTCGGAGACTCTATACCTCCTTGGCTAGTGTTCAAGGCGTTCCCAAGCGAGTCATGGAGCGATATCGACTGTATCCCCGGCATGCGCTTCGCTAAATCTGACTCGGGCTTTAGCAATAAGGAGATCTCGCTCGAGTGGCTACGTGAATTCAACCGGTGGTCATGGAAGCACTCAGCACAAGCGCAAGCACGTGGAATCAGCTTAGGAGACTACTTCGGCTGTGACGAGTGGATGAGGGATCCCTATATTCCCCATCTTCAACATGATAAGCCCCCGAAGACTTATCCTGAGGAGGAAAGGATATATCGACTTCTCATTATCGACGGCTTTAGCGGGCACACTAATTTCGACTTTGTTATGTACTGCATTCACTTTGATATCATCTTTTGCACCTTACCGCCGCACTCAACACATATCCTCCAGCCTCTCGATCTCGGCGTGTTTCAACCCCTCAAGAACGCTCACCAAAAGCGACTCCGTTCCTCAATCAGGGAGGGAAATCTCGCCTTTGACAGGCTATCATTCGTGAAGGCTTTCACTAACTTCTATGTGGAGGGATTCTCACGACATAACATTATGTCTGGGTTCGAAAAGGGCGGAATCTGGCCACCAACGGAGGAGCCAGCAGTGAAGAGACTGCTCGCCAAGAAGGTCAAGAACCGCGAGGCTATTGACCCGCAATATCTGCATCTTTTGCCACAGGATCAGCGATTCCAGGAAGCAGAAGACCAACTTGACCGCATTATCAAGAAGTATCTCGATGTCATGAGTTCCCCGACTCGTGAGGCACTTCGTTCAACTAAGAAGGTAGTGTCTGAGGCCCTCCTTATGGATCAACAACGCCAAGCTTTTGTCAGCAACTATGAAAGCAGGATTAAGTCCGTGACGGCTAAAAGGAAGCCAGGGAAGTTCATTAAGCCTACGGGTCTCTTTATAACGAGCTGCGATGCTGAGGATAACCGTAAACAACACGATGAAGAGAACGCCGCTGAGGAACAACGACAAAACCGCCGAGAGCTCCGTCACGTAAGATCGATGTGCAAACAAGAGATTGACCGACTCCAAGCCGAATGGAAAGCCGAGAAGATACGACTTTTCGGCTCCACGAGAACGAAGAAGATGCCCTTTAAACAGTGGCTTGTCGATACCGGCAAAGAGCACGAATTCCTCTCCCTCGATTGTAACCACAAGAAGATGAACGAGATCCTCAATTCCAAGCCTGATGGCTTCATGATCGATATACCCGAAGCTGAGGAAGTCCGACGAGCCCGCGAGAAAGCATGCCTTGCGCCCCGACCGATCATCGCGATGAACTGGCAAGGGAGTGACGATACCGTCACGTTCACCGGCTTTGGCCCCTTCAACGACGAAGACGATGAGGAGCTTCCTCCGGCAACCGCTGCCGCCGAAGATGTCGACCTAGATGACACGCAATCGAAGGAATTCCTCGTTATGAGAGATCATCGCCGCCGATCGAGCTTGGTACCCCGTGCCCGATGACGGAGTCACAGTCAGAGATGGCCTCACTCCCGCCGCTGTCGCCGTCCCAGCAAAGTGGCCGTTGGAAACAAATTGATGCTATGTTGAAGCCATGGAGGGTCCAAAGAGCCAGTCAAGCTGGCCCTTCTGTTCAAGCTCATACATAAATTACACGTTGAGATGACCAAGGCCACAAGCCGGGCTTGGCGAAGGGACGGTTTTCTGCGAGCTCTCAGAGGGCCAGAAGCGCTATTTTCGCCCTTTTCTTCAAAGTGTTCATTTTTATGATAAATGCACTGCTCACTTTGAGCCTCGTTTTGTATTTTGAAGCTATGTAGACGCTATTGTGAATCAGTTGTTCGAAAAATACGGCATTTTCATACCGAAATTGTGCCATTTTGGTGTCCACAGGTTTTGGGGCTGTCCACGGGTTTTGGCCCCAACTAAGAGGTGCGGAGCTTACCTCGAAAGTTGGCTAAGTGGGGCTTAGTCAACGGGTATATTTAATTGCATCTTCTCGCTCTTTCGCCATGCACCTCCCAAAACGCAACCCGAAGCCCACTATTGATGATATATATTCATATGTATATATGACATATGATATACCTATTTACAGTTTCACGTTAATATGGATTGACTTGGACTGCACGTATTCTTTCAGCCCCTCCAACCCGCCCTCCCTGCCAATGCCGCTCTGCTTCCAACCGCCCCAAGAGGTTTGCTTAGAGGACCAATGGGAGCTATTGATCGACAATGTACCCACATCGAGTTGAGACGCGACTCTCAAACCTCTCGTGATGTCAGAGGTAAAGATAATGCCTGTGGCGAGATCAGCTGAAGCCTAGCATCATTTAGCTGTTAACTTACCCGAGAGGCCATATGAGGTGTCATTAGCCAGCTCAACTACTTCCTCCTCAGTCTTGAAGGTGCGCACAACCAACACGGGCCCAAAAATTTCCTCTTTGTAGATGCGGCTGTCGAGGCTAGGGTTGAAGAACAAGGTTGGGGTGACGAAGTGACCAGGTCCTGAACGCTGTTCTCCTCCAACGAGGACCTCGATTCCGTCCGCCTTGGCACCCTCAATGTACTTAGTGACGTGATCGAGCTGCGCTTTGTCTACCAAGGGGCCAAGGAAGGTCTTCTCAGAGGATGGGTCTCCTATGGTCTTGGAAAGTTGGATAAAGCTCTGCTTGAGACCCTCAATGAACTTGGGTGCAATGCCCTCGTGGACAAAGAGACGGGATGCAGCAGAACAGGCCTGCGCATTATTGGCTAGGAAGCTTCGAGAGTTGTGTAGGATTGCATTCTCAAGATTAGCATCGTCAAAAACAATAGACGCAGACTTGCCACCAAGCTCGAGAGTAACGTGCTTCAAGTTACTCTGTGCCGCGGCTACCTGAACCTTTCGACCCGCTCCAATAGACCCGGTGAAGCAAATCTTGCCAATTCCCATATGAGATGCAAGCAGGGAACCAGTTATGCCGGCGCCGGAGAGAAGGTTAATAACTCCTGGCGGAAACCCGGCTTCCTTGATGAGCGGGCCAAGTAGGAGGGCCGAAAGCGGGCTCTTCTCAGAGGTCTTGTGGATGAATGTGTTTCCAGCAGCGACGGCCGGAGCAATCTGAGAGTTGTCAGTAACGGCATGTGACTGGGCGGGCAGTTTCAATACCTTCCAACCGATAGATAGATGAGTACCGTTCCAAGCAGAGATGCCGGCACAGACGCCAATGGGTTCATATGTGATCAGTTTCAATAAACCATCACCATCCTCAGTATAAGTCTCGCCATGAATCTTATCCGTGAGGCCAGCATAGTACCGAAAAGTTGTATAGTGCATGGCAACGATCTGAGAGGCAAGCATACGAGGCATGCCCATAGCTCGGGTTTCCAGCTCAGCTAGCTGAGTGGCGTTCTTTTCCACGAGATCGGCATATCTGAGCATGATGGCAGCGCGCTCGGAGCTAGGCGTTTTCTTCCAAGTTTTAAAGGCAGCAGTAGCCGCCTCCACAGCCTTGTCGACATCTTCGCTCGAAGCGACTTGCACCTGGTCTGTTATGAGGCTGCCATCTATCGGATTGTAGACCGAGACCGTCTCTCCGGAAGAGGAAGAGACGTACTAAGAGGACACTATTAGGTTGAGCTCAGGAAATGATCCATATTATTGCCTGCCTCATTGTTGATGAAAAGACGTGTCTCGATGGTCATTTTGGCCGATTTTGGTGAGGTTTTTGTAAATACTGCAAGTTGTGTGCACGCTCGGTTGGAGTCAGAATGTCAAATAGGATGTAGATACGACAAAAATAAAGGACGTAACATAGATATATAAACACCACTGCCAGACTTGGCAGCCATTACTCGGTATCTCGGGCCCTGATGTAGCTTAACTCCGACTAGAGCTGAGGCAGACCGGAGATAAGTGAGTGTTTGGGGACGAATAACGCTATCATCCAAAGGTAATCATAATTCGCCCCATTTCACCATCGGGGTCTCATACGGACGGAAATGGGCGCTCCATTGAAAGAGGTGCATGAAGTGTCGGGTTCTTTGACAGGTGGAGTATTCGTATAACGTTATAGATGTAGTGCAACGTGAGTCAGCACTCGGGCAAATCAATGAAACCGAGGGCAGTCGGATGACCTTTTTTCCCTAATACGGTAATGATGACCCGGGGTTCGGGCTAGCACGCCGTCGCTAAAACTTAGCGCCTTAGCACGGGTCTCAGTGCTTATTTGGATGTACCTACGTTCGGTCCTGCAAAGCAACCAAGCGCCAACACGATACTACTGGTCAATGCCGATGTTTGTGACATCAAGCACGGACCTCGGAAAAAGGAACCCTCACTGATCATTTCAATGCAAGACCCTGAAATGGCCCAACTGCTCCGATCGTATGGAGGGACGAGGAGACGGATGCATCGGGGAAACCGTGTCTGCTGAATTCTGACCCTATTGCGCCCCTCTCGGAAACGGAGAAAACTTAAAATAAGCGATGATCGCTGGGATTGGATGGGAGTGCAGACTTATGGACTCGGAGAGTCGGAAACCCGGGGTACAGGTTTTTCTTTTTGTCAAGGGCGAATAGCCGACACCGATCCCGTTCCATCGCAACCGACTTCGCCGAATAGGTCTCAGTTCATCAGCGAATTCTTGCTACCTAGGAATTACCTCTGTTGAAACCCCCCCACCTTACTGCATTCTAGCTTCATGGCTGGCCCAGATGACGTAGAACCCCTGGGCTCTGAGCGAATGTTTCCAATCACCGATACGCTCTTGTCATGAAAGAGTCCCTTGCCGCGGCCGCGTACTATTCTGATAACGGATACCATATCGGACAACGTAAGATACATCGTGGAAAGGAGTGTGGCTTTGAAAGGGATATTAACGTCCCTCTTATCATCCGAAATCCGGGTGTTTCTGAGGACACTCTTGGCTGACCAGAAGCGACCATTTGCGACCAGAGATATCCTATGGCTCTCAGTCAACGATATCACTATAGTTAACTTTTATCGTCGGCAAGACGAAAGTGACGCACTAGACACTCTATTCCAACTCGAGATACATACGCTTTGAACGACAATACCATATTCCTGCGATCCTTTCTCAATTCCAGAGGGGTCCTGAAGGCTCAGCACAATTACACTACTGCCTGGTATCAAGTCTCGGATCCTTTCAGCCTTCTCAAGTGAACAGCTGACAAACGTGATCTGGAAGTGCTCGGCCAAAGTGGAGCCAAATTTGTTGAGGAGATGAGACATAAACGCCCGGCCGATATAGCCGGTTGCGCCAAAAAGAAGGATGGGTTTTGGGGCCATGTTGATTGACATTTACAAGTTGAGTAAGCCTGACGAATAACTTGAATCTGAAGAAGATTGTGAGGTTGTATCACTCGCTCGGCTTCCGTGTTGTCGAAATCACTTATGCGCATTCTACATCCTCGCATAACGTTATTTCAGCTCCCCCATGACTAATTTGTCAGGAAGTTATTGAGCCGGCAGAATCTTTGGCCGGCTTATGAATCATGCAATATTAACGTGTTAGAGTGGGGTTTAAACTTCTGATGGATCCGATACGATCAATTCGATCAGGGTGATAGTGTTCAATACGATTTGGAGCCCCAAAAGATAATTGTTCTCTCGATCTCTGATGCCTCCGGCCCCCTCTTTTCTCGAGAGGTGTTTTATGTCATCTCACGCCCCCTCTGACTAAGATCAGGATATCGATCTATCAGAGGTTTCGTAATACAGGGTCACAATCCAACAACTTCTTTGTATGACCGGTCGACGGAGCTCCGGGTTACAATTGAATCCCGATCCCACGGAATTTCGGGTCTATGGCGGAAGTATCAGAATACTCACAGCATCACGAGGGTTCTCGAATTCCATCAAGAGCCTCTCTGGCGCTCAGATCATGGTCTTGGCAAGTACTTTCGAAACGAGGCTGAAGGAGAAGATGCGGTAAGCTGCTTCTGAGGACGAAAGATATCTTACCGAGACGTAGTCTTTGTATTCATCTGTGACATCTGTCGCTGAATCGTCACCCACTCGAAAGCTGGTTTGGTCGGGACCCTTGAATAGGGGGCGGGTAGTGCGCCATCGAATCTTGCTCGCCGAGTCTCTTCACCGGACCTCCCAACTTCGAAGTTATCGACTGTTCATTTCTGACGGTATTTCTCGACGCCCTCTCAAAGAGCTCGGTGGCGTAGGCTTGCAGCGACCATGGCACAGCGTCAGGTTCGTCCGAGTCGCTGGAGGAGTCTTGCGACCAGTCGGGAGATGATTTCTGGAGGCATTTCGGGGAACTCAAATTCACAATGCGCCCGATGCTCTCGTGAAGCTGGCTGATGAACAGGACGTCGGGCTCGGCGATCGTTGATGAGAGCACTGGGGTCGGCGGTGCTGGTCCACTTACTGATTTGGTCCACTCGCTGATCATGTACGTTAATACTAATTGCAATTTTTATATCTATGTCTACTAATAAAGATAATAAATTTAAAGTGTGTCAATAACTTTATGCAATGTAAAAAGCTCAACCAATGTGTCTGTTTCCATAGCTGAGGCTCCAGTTACCTCCAATGGATAAAATTCGTCAAAAGCTTCTGCATCAAGATGGCCAAACTCGACAGATGCTCTATTGCCATTCCACATCCGCTTAACGTTAATGTTGCCGCCAGGAGTGCAAAGCACACTGCGTTCAGAGTACTGGGAAAAATTCGCCGTTGGGATCTCTCGTACTGTGAAGAAAGGTTGCGAGAATTCAGCGTTAGGATCCTTTCGAAGTTTTTCCAGAATGGCGGGATCGATCTCATCAGCAAGACCAACATTAATGGTGATCAATCGTACTCCGTGACGGTTCACGGCGATTTCGAATTTATCGGCCCCAGTGGGACGGAAGTGGATGTCGGCAAACTTTTTAGCCATCCCAAAGTAGACCCCCCAAGGTCCCATAACGTCCGCCACTGTCTTGTCCCCATAGTAGCCGTCGACGAATTCCCAGCCAGCCATTCCCTTCACACCTTTATGCTCGGTGTGAGCAAGTAGCATGACTGCTTGGTAGGGCACATGATTGCCTCCGGGACTTTTAGCCTCTGGGCTTGCGAAATACCAGAGTAACACCTCGGGTGCCTTACTGCGGTCAGCTTCGAGGGGAGGCGGCAAAACGAGCTTGTTGATCGCTTCGTAGGAGGTGGAAAATCGAATGGTGTAACCCGCCACGTTCGGAAATGCGGGATTAGGAAAACCATATGCGTTGCCAGGTCGCGCTCCAATCACATTCAGAGTTCCACTGATATAAGGTGATTGCGCCATGGTTTTGTAAGTAAGGTAACGTTTAAGCTGGCAGATTCTTAAAGATGAGCGTTGATACTAAATGTGCGTCGTGTTCGACGTTTCTCTTCCCTCGGACAGGATATATATAGTTCTTATTTATAATTATGCTCTTGCATAATTTCATACGGCTGGGCTATTCACTGGGATGTTTCAAACCCATATTACTATGTAGCCAACCAGGTTGGTATTATCTAAGTTCAGACATGCAGACAGAACCCTCCTAGCCAATAAGCGAGTAGGAGGGGCCTGTTTGTGTTAGTTCTAGAACATACTGATTTATAAGCTGATATACTACCAGACGTGAGATATGTACATCTCTGAGACCGGAGTGTAAGGTTTTAATTGGCGATGTGTAATAGTGGAGTTACAGTAGCTCAAGGTAGACAGGCTGGATAAATTAACTATTACTAAGACCGGATAGGCCGGAATGACTAATTATTACTAAGACCGGATACCTCGGGGTGACGGTTCGGTTTCCCAATCTAATAAACCTGGCGGTGCTGTGTTTATGTTGGGAGAGGATCAGGGCGTTGTACTGAGCAAAGAGTTGTTCACGTCTGGTCTGGTAATGTGTCAAACAGGTGTTTGATGCACAGGTAGCCAAGTTGTATTGATAGCTTGGGTAGCTAAGTGAGAGCGATACTAATTCCGAGTCCCCCGTTGTCGGCGACGGATGGAGATAAGTCGGCTGGTCGAGACTTGGACCCTGTCAAGGGTCAGGTGTCGGAACTGGTGGTAGATGAGAAGCGGAGAGCGGATTCTGCCAATATCGGCTCATGTACGTGTAATCTTATCTACCTCCTACGTGTGTGCCCTACGTGTGTGTAGAAAGCTTGGTACCATTCCCAGTCAAGTACATATCCGGGATCCAGTGCCAGCTCGTATCTTTCTGCCTAATGGAGCCCCAAAATCTCAAGGGTCAAGCTCCATAGTTTATCCTCTTTAGCTTCGTCGTACGCGTAATCCTTGACGCCTTTGGTAAATGGAACTAGAGGATCATAGCTAGCAGGACGGCAGTCTTCGAGATACTTGCCGCCCCTGCCCTCCCATTCCTTCGAAACTGCAGCCACAATCGTGGTAGCTGCACCCTGCTCAACGTTCTTCATGAAGTTGTATATCTCTTTATTCCCAGCCCACGACCGCTTAACCTCCGCCGAGATGTGCTGCTGCAAGTTCGTATTGATACCGCCAGGCATCAGACTCAGAGCATGCAGCCCTTCGGGCCCATAGCGACGGTCGATGTAATTCGCCATGTAGATCTGTGCGAGCTTGCTTTGTCCGTATGCTACCGCAGGATCATACGCGCCATCTGCACTGAAATTGAGATCATCAAACCGAATCTCGGAAGTATGGTGACCAGCACTCGAGACGTTCACGACGCGTGAATTAAAGTCTGGAGTGGAAGACTTCAGCATGACTTCTTTGAGCAGCCAGAAGAGGAGGAAGTGGCCGAGATAGTTTGTAGCAAGTTGACTTTCAAACCCGTCAACTGAAACCTCCCGCTGGGGAATCATCATGATGCCAGCATTGCAAACCAACACGTTCAGTATTGACGATTTTTGGAGGAACTCGGCTGCTGTGGCACGCACAGCAGCCAAAGAACTCGAATCGAAAGATAGCAGTTCGACACGACCGGCTTCGAGAAATGAAGCACATGCGGCCTGGCCCTTTTCCAGAGAGCGTACGGCAATGAAGACCTTGGCACCGGTGGCGGCTAGGGTGCGAGCCGTTTCAATCCCGATACCAGAGGATCCTCCCGTTACAAGGAAGACCTGAAGCACTGTTAGCTGAGGAAAGGATCCAGGAGCCATGGATCATGCCTTGTCCTTCATGTTGCCCTCGAAACCTTCGTCCTTGATAACCTGGATAGCTGTTGGTCGAGCATCGCCAGGGCCGCCTGGGTTCTCAAAGAGTTCGGCATATCGAGACATGTTGCGCAAATAGGTGTCTTGTTTTTCGTCAAATGGAGGGCTTTGATGCGGCAGAGCGAGAAATAATACGGTGTGAAGTCAAGAACAGTTTGAAGTCAAGAAAAGTTGAGGGTTGGAAAGGAAAGTATGAAAAGGCCAGAGCCTGTTACTGTAGTGAAATTGACAGGATTGTCGCAAAGGTTATTGTCGCAGGTCAGGCATGATCTCAACGAGCCTCAGGAAACAACAGCACTTAGTAATCAAACTGGGTGCTTCAAGTAGAATCTGTGGGATGGGGTACCCCGCACTCTAGACATCGATCAATCAACATTTTTTGCTGCTGCTCATTACCATTTACCTGGCCTTTGATCCTTTTAGCACGCTCAGTGCGA
>JAVIXY010000409.1:0-14270 GCA_033030565.1 Fusarium nematophilum | reverse complement strand
TTAGTACACGCTATGAGAATTAAGTACCTATATCTTCACTTTCACCCTTCTTATCACTATCGTTTTCTATATGCTATTTCCCTTCAGATTGCTTTGCGATCTCCTCGAGAGACTTAAGAGAAACGCCAGGAGGTCATCGAGAATCGATAAGAACTACGAACTTAATACCATTCTTATATAGTTTAATAAACATAACGCAATAATTCCACGTCGCGGCCTAGAAGCTATTATATTCTTATCATGCCTCTTTCCCGAACATAGACTAGACCGGATCTTTAGTCTGTAAGAATGATAACTAGAATGGGCTATATAACGCGCATAGTATCTTAGATTATCCCGAATAAAGGATCTTTAGAGATAGAAAATAAGTAGCGGTTTAGACTTTGCGTCTTCTATCGAGCGCGTAATAGCTATAATAGACTGCGAATCCAGGGCCGGCCCTGAGTTAATTCTAGAAGAAATTAATAATATCCTCGATTAGGTTGCGGCCTTATTATCGTTCTTATCCGCTAGCCTACGGGAAAGAGTTATAATAGAGCATAGCCGATTAAGCCATGTAGATAACTTACTTCAGAAAGTATTCCGAGTCCTACAGAGCTCCGAGGCCAAATGGATGATTCGCATAATATCAAAGAATTACAGCCCGGCCTGCGTTCCAGAGGCGCTTATCATAAGCAGATTCCATTTTCTCCTGCCTGACCTCCTTCGTTTTCAAAATTCAATCCTAGCTACTGCGGGGCTCCTAGGCAGCCCGACTATCCGGCATATGCCCATCCAGCCAGCCGTGGATACTTGCGATGAGCTGAAGGAAGTCGCCAGTAGGGAGCTAGAGCCGCAGGTTGGGATAATAACTGCGCGTGCGACTTATAAAAAAGCAAGGAGCATCAGGCATTATTACTAATTAGCTAGGTCGAGACGGATAAGCATAGAGAGGAAGTATGACAGAGAATACTATCAAATCCATATCGACCTAAATAAATCCAGAGGCAGCATTAAGATTTTCTCCAAGAGTAGGAGAGATTCGACCAGCGACCGCATAAGAATTCATCAGGCACTACGGGATAGCCTTAAGCTCGACACAGCAGGCTACCAGATCAAGAAGCGGTGCATTCTGGAGGGCGAGCTGCTGGTATAGAACGACGGCAACGGGAGAATCGAGCCTTTTTATAAAATCCGCAGACATATAAAACGATCCGGACGGTTTCTTAGAGCTGCTTGAGATTCGCCCGTCGAATCTAGCGAGCATCTCATAATCATATTCTACGATATTCTATTATTAGACGACATTATATGCGGCTTAGAGACTTATAATAAACGGCGACGACTGCTTCAATCTCTGGTCCGCTGCATTCCGGGTCGGACTGACATCAGGTCCCGCGAAGTAATTAAATTCTCGTCTTTCAATGCAGCGGAACGGCTCAGTGAGGCGTTCGCTCGAGCCATCACACAACAGTGGGAAGGATTTGTGCTCAAAGGTTACGACGACCCCTACTTCTCATTCAACGGAAGCAATCCATTCATCAAGCTCAAGAAAGATTATATTCCAGGCCTTAGTAATACTGCAGACTTCGCTATTATTAGGGGACGCCACGACGCGAGAGACAAGCATAAGCTCGGCATTAGTAGCCTATAGTAGATATCATTCTATATTAGGTGCGTCAAAAATAAGGACGAGGTCTACCACTTTAATACCAAGCTGAGATTTCGCATAATCGATACGATCGACAGATATAGCATCTCGAAAGAAAACATCATATACCTTAACCGCCATAGATACTTCACACAAACACCATTCGCCAAGTCTATTCCTAAGTTCGATATCTTATTCGAGTTCACACGGAGGCTACAGCCAGTGGAGCTATTCAAGCATCCATTTATAGTAGAAGTGGTTAGCGCTAGCTTCGATAAGCCAGCGAACGTTAGGTACTTTACTCTGCGATTTCCACGAGTGTTGAAAGTTCATGAGGATCGCTCATTCAGGGATATAATCAGCTTTATAGAGCTACAGGAGATGGCCCAAAGATGCCTAGAGGTACCGGATGATATAGAACAGGAAGAGAAAAGCTGGCTTAGGAGACTGCAAGGCTACGAGCACCTGCTCAACAGATCAAGAACTAGCTCTCCTAGCGACGACGCAGTTTCTGTCGCAGATATCTATGAAGGCAGGCAATGCAACCGACAACAGGAGAAGTTAGGGACGGCTATTAAGTCCTAGCGCCTTGATAATATTTCCCTCAGGGCATCAAAGCGGAAGATAGCTCCAGAGGCTGCCTTGTATGGTAATTCAACCGTAAAACGAGCAAAGCAGGAGTAAACGAAAGAATACTCTCAAAATGGCCGCCTCTGGCGATATTGAAAAGGCTTTATTTACGTATGATGGTGGTGGTCTGGTAACATAGTCACGCATCCCCATATTAAGCTAGCAGGAGTGTATATCGAGCTGGTTTGGGTCGAGATTGGCCAAGATAGTATCTCGAAATAGAGCTAAGCTTTCGTGGAGATTCGGTCGCGCAAATACGTTCTTTAAGTCATGGGATTGGAAAAGTAAGCGAGGGTTCTGGAAGTAGGCAATATCTTCCCCTCGCCGTGTTCGTATGCCAGCCGAAAGGCTCGGCTCTTATCTTCAGCACTCTATCGGCTAGCACCAGGTTTTTCCTGGTAGGCGCGGGACTTTGCGTAGATACGGTTATACGAGCTGGGGATTTCCTGGCGTGCGTGATTGGGAACTGTTTCGTAGACGGCTGGGAGGATAATCTCGTCGTAGAGATTTCTGAACCGTGCGAGAGAGAGATTGTTTGCGGAAGCCCGTGTCTGTGAACGGGCTCTATGAGGGAAGAAGAGGAAGACGGAGAAGCGGAGGCTGGCCGTGGTAAAGGAGCCGATATAAGTGTGCCGCGTATATGCTAGGTCAAGGCCGTGGGGCTGGATGACCTGGTGGAACGGCAGTACTCGATAGAATAGTCCGTAATGCCGCGCCGTCGATGGCGAAGGCATTTGGCTGGGATGCTTTGCTTTGCTTGGCACGGTTAACGACGTTAGGCTGGGTAGCAGTATTGTTGATCGACGCCTTGGACTCGGCAGTAGCGCTCTGCTGCTTTGCTTGCGTTGCCTGGCCTTCTCTCTCCCTTCTAGCATTTCACTAGGAGAGAAACCCATGAATAAAATTCTTCCTGACTGGCAGCCGATGATAATTGTATGTCTAGAGATGGCTGTGCACCCGGTATGACATTCCGCTGGTAGCTATAGCACGTCCTTTCCCCCAAGTGAGATCCAAGATGTGTTATTCTGTACGCTGAGTGCTAGGACTGCAAGAGACTCTGAGGGTGCGGTAGACTCCGTGGAGACTGTTGAGTTATTAGTCAAAGAAACCATGCCGGTCTTTGTGACGAGACTAGCATTGTCGGCCGTAAAAGAGAGTAATTGCGTAGGATGGCCCAAGGGAATCAGCTGCTGGCACTTGCCCGTCTCCACGTTCCAGATCCGGACCGTCTTATCATCGGAAGCCGAGGCCACAACTTTCGAGTCGTGCGAGAACACCACCGAATTGACACATTCGCTATGCCCTTGTAGCACTTGTTCGCACTTGCCCGTCTCCACGCTCCAGATCCGGACCGTCTTATCACCGGAGGCCGAGGCCACAGCTTCCGAGTCGTGCGAGAACGCCACCGAACCGACGCCCTCTCCATGGCCTCGTAGCATATATTCGCACTTGCCCGTCTTCACGTTCTAGATTCAGACCGTCTTCATGGCGCGGCTGTGGATGACGGCGGAGGCGAGATAGACGAGGAACTTTGTTAAGTGACGAGGTTAACCATCAGAATTAATTCGGGACCATAACGGATATGGCTTACCTTTTGTTTATTCTTGAAGCCCTCCTGTGCCTAGAACCGCTGGGCGAAGTCAAGCTGCGACCTGATATTGGTCATAAACTCGGCCCAGAGGCTATCTATCTTGTAGGTGGTAATAGGCTCAGGGCTGCTAAACTTGGCGGCATTTAGCACCGGTGATGCCGTCGGCGTGGATGCCAGACCAGAACGCAGCTGTCTCCTCGAGGCTTGCAATGTCGCAGACGCGGGGGAGGAACTCCGTCTCGGGGAACTTGGCCGCTAGCTTAGCCGTAGATGCCTCAAGGACGTCTCGGCGACGGCCGGTCATAATTAGTCTGGAGACTGAGGCCTGGGTATATGATCGGGCTATACTAAAGCTAATACTAGCAGAAGCACCAGTGATAAGCACAGTCCTTCCGGCCTGGCTCACCTTAGGGCGAGAGGGCGAGATAGCAGGGTATGTATTGGCGTGGATAGTTTTGATGCCTTGAGGAACGGAGCTCTCAAAGGTGCTGAGGAGATTAGAGGCTTCGCCATCGCCAAATGTTAGACTAGATATAGTGGATGTTGAGTATGAGGATGAGGGCACGGACCCGTGATATTTAGGTGTCTAGGAGGCGATGATGAGGCTGGCTTGTATTGACTACCTGGATTAGCGATGGCATTTCTAACTCCCTGGCTCCAAGGACTGAACTTTATATCACTGCGCGCAATGATCAAGAGGACTCATAATGCCGCATTACAGTGTACCCTGTCTGTTATCCTCCCCTAGCTTGAGAATTGGCTTGAGGTTGCCACTTTTAATGTTCTTATAGAGGCTGCTTAGTCCTAGCGAGCGACGCTTTTCTTCCTCTTGCTGGAAAAACTCCTCTGTAGTCTTGATCCTCTTGGGATGAATCTCATCTAGAAGCTAATAGTCCCTCCTGATAACGCCTTTATTTCCACTAGAATTCCTCTATATAGTCTAGAACCCTGAAAAGTTCTGCTTGAGTGTCATGGTCGCAGGATTATTTGGATCAGCGTTGTATGCAGCTGGCTGATCGGATGGAAAAGGGAAGTGCTCAAAATAGGTCGATGCAGGGATATTGATGTACTGAGCGGGCTTGCTAGTCACCTTCTGGAAAGCTTGGGTAAGATCTTTGTATGCGATATGGTCGATAGCTACCTCTAAATCCAATCCGTCTGATCTTTCCGGGTGGTTAAAAAGCCAACGAATATAATAGCCATAGTTATTAAGAGAGACATGCGGAACTGCTCTATCCCCAAGGGGAACCGTCCAAGTAACGACTCCGTCTATAATACGAGGTGTTATAGGCGTTAAGGTCGAGAGAGACATTTCCATATACGGGCCTGTGGTGAAAATAGCAGTGCCCATGTTGTGGCCCTTCCTCTGGCTTAGCATCCACTCTGCTATTCGACCTTTGCCGTCGTAATGACCGCATCGGTATTCTGGGTTGTACCTGCTCTTCTTGTAGCTATAGTCGAGATTGCCAAAAATAAAGAACTGGATGCCGGATTCTGGTACTAAAACTTGGTTTAGCTATCCATTTCTTTATTATGAGTCTATATTTTTCTAACTTTAAAGGTTATTAAATCGAATAAGCCTCGATAGATATGACTAGCTATGTTGTTTTTATATGAGGAAAAGCGCAGCTAAAAGGTAGACTATGTAGATTTGGTTGATGCTCTTACTTGCTTACTAAGTACGTTGATAGATATTAACTACTAATATGTATAATGAGCAAGTAAAGTAGCAAAGATTGAAACACCACTTTAATATTAGAATATTATGCGCTCCGTGGGAGTTTTAAGAGCTGCACCTGGAAGCTAGTTATGATAGGCTCCTGGGTTGCATGGTGTTAGATATTTGGGTGAATTGTGTGTATTCGTTGTTCTGCTTCTCTTCCCTACAGGGGTTCAAGGCAGGTTATATATGCCTTTTCTATGCGATGTGGAATCAGCTAGAATAACTGCTTTATTAGCCTGTGGCGACAAGTGGCGATATTTCTAGCAGCTTCTAATGGCTTTCTTTTTGCTATATATTTAATATATGGTCTTGGGTCTCCATAAAATGCCTTGTGTAGCTATTGTGTTCTTTTCCCTACTGTGACCGGGCCCCCTGAGAAGAGAACCTACCACTAATAATTTAATAGTGGGCATATTTCGAGGTATACTGACGTGACGATGGGTGTGGTCCTAGTTGACTTCGAAAAGAGATGAATTCTTAAGTATCTTCTTAAACCCAGGCCTTAGAAATACCGCCATTACTGTGGCTTTAAAATATGCTCCATGGCAAAAGATATGGTATAATCCTTCTTCCCTAGCGGCACCCCCTCTTTTCTTAAGATGGCATAAGTCATCGAAAGATGGAAATTGATGTTGGGAATAGCCGCCCCTATGGCGAATGCCTTCCTAGTTATATCTATTGACCCTGTAGATGGCAAATTTGTCGGCGCGACCTCCTCTCTAATCCGGTTGACCGTGTCCTTGTCGGCCTGTGCAAGAGCCTCTTGAACGGTGGCGATGCGCGCATGTAGGTCTGAGTACGAGACGAGGTTGTCCTTATACTGAATGGCTTCCCTGCCCGAAAGCCTCGCGACCAGTAGTTCTGAGAACCTTGTCGCTGCGTGGACTTGAAAGGCTAGGTTGTTCATATCCTCGTGCAGTCGTGCCTGG
Organism: Fusarium nematophilum; assembly: GCA_033030565.1. Taxonomy (NCBI): domain Eukaryota; kingdom Fungi; phylum Ascomycota; class Sordariomycetes; order Hypocreales; family Nectriaceae; genus Fusarium; species Fusarium nematophilum. The sequence continues at coordinate 7,767 of JAVIXY010000409.1, read as the reverse complement.
AGGAGACTACTCGAGTTGGGTTGTTGTTCTGCCTTGGTGACGAGGTGTTCCAGAGTGGTGAGGATTGTTTTTGCCTCCACGATGGTTGCGTTGTATAGTGTGAACGCCATGGCTGGATTGTCGAGCAAGAGGGACTTTTGAATTGCGGGATAGTAGTGTAGGTGAATAGTAGAAGATGGATCAGAGGATTAAATATGGTGAGAGGGCAAGCAAAAATGGCGCCTCGGGGACGGATCCCCCCTCAATAGATGACGGCAAAATGTTACTCCGGAGACTACGGAAGGCCACAAGGGGCAGAGTGCCTGAGGAACGTAGAGACGAAGGTTCTTCCTTCCGCGCCTTCTAACCCCTCAACGCCCGGTTCGCTCGGCGATCCGAGCACTTCTAAGCCCCTTTTATGCGCCACCGTTTACGAGCCACATCTGAGGAGCCACGATTTCAGAGCCGCCACGACTTCAGTTCACGGTTCAGGTTCAGGTTCTATTCCTACTCGGTTTCAGCCGCCATTCCCCGGCAGCCATGCGACTTTAGTTCATCTGCCACCGACTTGCCTTGAGGAACGAAAGGCTCTTAGAGGACGGGCGCGGGGGGAAAAGAGGGGCTCAGCTAAAAACCACTAGATGAAAGTCACGTGATTAGAGGCCTGTGATTGGAGGCCTGATTTGAGCGTGACTTGCGGCGTGACTTGCGGCGTGATTACCTCATGCCTACTAATTATAGCCCACGATGGAAATTACGTGCCGTAGTGTTAAGTTGGCGTTTAAGTCGCGTCTGCCTGTTAGATTTCGGTGTTATTAGTTTATAATATTAAATATTATACCCCTAGTATTTATTTTTTCCCTCTGCTATTTCCTTGACTTTATCCTTTTTTTCCCCTCTCTTTAATCTCCTCCTGACTAGTCTTAAGATAATTCTGCTGCCTTAATTATCTCTTTGCTTAGCTATTCTAGTCTCTGCTTAGCCTGCGTTATTTCCTTAGGCACTGTATTGCCTATAAAGTTATGCTCTCTCGCCTTAGATAGGAGCATGATGCCGTTAAGTGACCTATACCGGGATAGCTATATATATAGGCTATATGGGTCGTATGTACTTGAAACCGCCTGGCCGCTGATATTAGTCGTTCTTATCCCCCGTAGCTCTAGAACTACCTGGTCTAGCGTCCTCGCCTGTACTTTATAATCGGTATATGTAAACGCGGCTGCGTATGGCAGCCCCCTGCGGGAGATGTTATGCTGTTGCTATGGCTGCTTTCTCTAGTACTCTATTTTAGTGCTAATTAGCGTGAGCAGGATAGTGCTAGGCGGTATCCCGATGAAATAGAAGTTCCTTATTGTCTCTGAGGCTAGTATAATGCCTGCTGGTAGACTAAAGTGGAGAATAGTATTTTTATTAATCTAATACCCTGGTCGTCCCCTATTAGGGATGATATTTATTGCCGTGTAGGTAGCGCCGTTGACTAGTTTCAGACCTTAGTGAGTATTCTGGTTTACTACGATAGGTATACCTGGCATGAATATAAAGACGGCAGGTATAGGGATGGCGCTATCGTCCCCGTAGCCTAATATTATTAAGGCTTCCTCCTCTGTCGGCTCGCTATCCTTCTATTTATATTCCGAAACGAAGATACAGAGGGGGGCGTGCTATTTCCCCTAGAAAGCAAGTATCGCCTCTATATTTAGGTTCCATTGATTTCTATTTAGCGGCGTTACTACTGTAATATCTAACTCCCACGGGATCTGCCTGCCTTTCTAGTAGTAGGTGCTATTGAGATAGTTTATGTCTGACTAGTCCTATATTCCTTATTAAATATGCGTTAGTAGCCCGCGTAGTCTTAGATTATTCGCGGCACGGACTTACTTGTTTAGTATTATAATCGTAGTAAACTTCCCCTATAGGGCATGGGCTATATCGTATTAGCGTCTCTATTCTAGACTAAAACCGTGATCTTCTGCCCACGGAATAGTAGAGCTAGGAAGGAGAATTGACCTCTCCTAGACTAAATAAAACTAATAGAAGTCTCCGTAAAATATAACTACCGGGATCCCCCTAAAGTCCCGGCTTGACTCCTGGAGTCTGTAGAGCTATTTATTAATAGCGTAGAGCGTCTGCACGCCTAATATGCTAACCTCGTCTATAATTAGTATATACTTCTCCTGCCAGTCTATCTTAGTCCGCCCGTCGATGCGGAGAGCTGCCGACCCGGACGACGTGAAACCATCTGGGTCACCGCCCTGGCTAGCTCTAGGGGACGTGTCCTTAGAGAACTTATAAGCGGAATGGATGGTGATTCTATTGATATTCGCGGCTACTATGCTAGACGTCGCCGTCACTAGTAGGCGATGGGATTGTGCCGTGTAGGCGAATAGTTTAGCGATAGCCGCGATAACGCGTGACTTCCCGGTGCCGCCTTCGCCTCTAATGAACAAGTAGAGCTAGGCGGTGCCGCTCTCGTCCCGGCGAACTTGGTCAATTTAGCGGCAGATTAGCCAGAGGGCGAGGCTCTGCCTTCGGTTAAGTATTAAGGAATCGGCCACTAGCCTCCCTACTTCATAGAATGATATGGACGGGCCGAACTAGATTCTCGTTGATAGTTCTGCGCCCCGCGATTGCTATATATAATTGCCTTCCGCTATAGAGCTGTCTTCTCGGCCGCGGCTGTTTGACCTGCTCTGTATTCCCTGAATTGCCTTCTCCTGCTCGCGGGAGAGACTGGCCTGCTGCGCCTTGATAGATCTTAACTGCTCCTGCCCTGGGGTTTCCGCTCCTGAGATGGCCCCTCCTAGGATACTAACGGTCCTTGTTTCGGCCTCGGGGAAGACTGTATTATAGAGGTTATCGCCTGACTCTAGAGCGGCCGCCTAGAAGCGGTATATTTATTCTACTATTATAGAGATCTCCTTCGAGCCGGCCGTGATTTCCTTAGCGGATATCGCGTTTCTTATTATATCTATTAGCTATATCGCTGTCCTGACTATACCCGACCGGTAGGCTATGCTCTATGCGTCGTCCCTTTCGGCACTGCCTGATTTAATTGCATTAACGACGGGTTTAAGCTCGCTAGATAATACCGCCTATTATTTAGTATCCTGCGCTACGTCCTCGGCTAACCGCCGCAGTAATTAGAGGTTATCTACTAGCTACGAGACGCGATTTAGTAAATATGCTCTTTTTCTATCCTAAATGCTGTTTATTTCGCTGGATGTCTCGCATAAGAATGCCTGCTATAGGATAAAGAGAGTAAGATATTATATTGCTGCTCTAAAGCTAGGGATACCCCCCTATTAGCTCTCTGCTCTGCACTCTCGTCGCTATAGGGGTGTATCTTATATACCTCCTATGGTAAGAGCTATCCTCCTTAGTGAAATCCATGCCTAGGTATCTGTCGAAGTAGAGGGTTATATACTGCCCTGGCCGCCGCAGTACTTAAACCTACGATCTCGATAGTAGCTAGGAGCTATTAAGTTTAATCTCTCCCTAAGTAATACCTTGTCCTTTCCGCTTTAGCCTGACTACCGATATGTAGTCGTAAAGAGCTAGGCCTTCTAAAAGCCGACTGCGACGCGGATATGCCTGTAATAACGAGACTCTCTATCTATCTTCTCCTAGCAGCACTGTCTCTTCGACTGGCTCCTTTAGGCCCTCCCTGCTGGCTATACGCCGCAGGAGCGGCTACCGCTGAAATATATGCTAGTATAGAGTGCATATATTAAGAAACGTCTAGGCGTTATTACTTATAAACTCTATCCTATACCCCTGAAAATAGGCTACTACCTCGACCTGCGATAAAGCCTGCTTTATAAAGATCTTATTAGCCACGCGTAGGAGAAACTGCCGCGCTTGATTCTCTAGCCTGTTACTCTCGCTTAAATGCGACCCGTTATTTGGCTGATCTCTTATTGTGCTCTCGCCTAGGAGTCGAACTAGTTCTTTAGCTACTACTACGCGCTTCTATATTAGATCCTCTACCTTAGTGGCATAGTTAGTTACGTAATAGATAAGAGCTAGGCCCTTGTATTTTATTATGATAAAGGATATATCATGGTTATATCGTAACCCCACCGCTATCGCCTTATTCTACTGATTTACTAGGCTATGCCTGCGTTAAATGCGCAGTAGCCCGTCCTCTGTGAAGCAGGTCTTCTTAACTAGTTGCTAAGGCGCCCTGAACCTATAAGGATTCTTCCTCTTCTATCTTCCTATAGTATACTTCACGTAGGTAGGGCTATGCGTATAGACTTGCGTGGCGCCGGCGTAGAAATTCGCCTCCTCCTTGAATAATGCAGCGAACTAGGCCGCGTTATCTAGTAACGACGATATCTCGCTAGTCACTGACCTGCCCGCCTGCACTCCCGTAGATGCCTCTGCGTTGAGATCCTACTGCGCGTATTAAGACGTACTTATTAATAACCTGCCTCGGTTATTAGGCGAACTTACCTCGGTAAAGACGCTATCTATATATTTAATTACCCGCTCCCGGTATATAACTTAATCCTCTCTCCTAATATTGCTTATAAGGGAGCTTAGGTATATATTTCCTTGAAGCTAGAGGAGACCGTGGAGGTGGAGCGTATCCCTCTTATTCGTCTCTACTGCACTATAGTACTGGCTGACGCGGCTAAATACCGAGTCCTCCTCGATCCTTATGTAGTGCTCGAAGAATATAGAGATCTCCCGGTGGAAGAAGATAGTAGAGCTTAGGGGGTCTAATATCGCGAGTTAGACCCTTTTATATGCCTAATCGAGACTTCTTAAGAATTCCTTGGCTTTACCCGTCTTGTGTTTGTAGTATATAGCGAGCTTAATCTTGATTGGATTTATAATATCGTTTAGATTAAGTGTGAATTATATCGCGGGGATGCTATACCGGATTATAAGGGACTTAATCTTCTGCCATATAGTTAATCGGCTCTCCCTCGATATAGGCTAATAGTAGCTATATAGCGATAGGCTTCTAAGTAGCTGATTGATACCTTAGTCTGTGGTCTTCCTAAAGGCCTCTAGTTCGACCCTCGCTCTTTTAAATCTTGACGCTGTTAGCGCCTATATTATGCGCTCTACCTCGGGGAAATCGCTCTTCCTCATGCTCGCCATGCTTACGCGACGATTTCTAGACCGGACCCCGATATTAAAGACAAGAAAGGCAAGTATGGGATGCGCTATAAAGCGGCCGCCGTGGCGCTGTAGTACTAGCTTAGCCCAAGCCTCTAGGGTTATATTCCAGGATGATACTAACTATTACGCAGTGACTTCCGCGTCGATAGTATAAAATACCTCCCCTTCTGCACCTATAATGCATTCCTCGGCCTGCTAAGGACTGCCTCTACCGAGTAGAAATAGAGTAGGGAATGCTTTTATTAAAAACTACGTATCAAAGGAATCTATAAAGTCCTAGCCCCGGGAAACGACGATATATAGCTCAGTAGCGCGCCCGTGCCGCACTTTGGCCGACCCTCTCTAGACGGCTCTATATATCGCCTCTCTAGCAACCCTTTCGCCTATAGAATCCATAAGATACCGCAACTTTTCCACGTCCGCGATATCTGGCTAGCAATCCAAGCCGAATATGCCGGACGATCCGATCTCGTGCATAACATCGCGGCTGCTGTCAAGCCCGCTACTAGTTTCTTCCATACAAGCCACGCTATCCCTTGCTGCGTTTCTAGAGATGCCCCGGTCCTCGGTTAGTAATGCTATGACTTCCTGGATGTCTACCGGACCTAAATCGTTAAGTCTATATTCTATCGGCGGGACGATGTGCGTAGTTTGTGTCTTTTTTCTTGCTAAAGGCTCGTTCTATTCTAATCGACTATAGACCTGGGATGGCATACTATGCGACGGGGTCTCCTAGCTATCCAGTTCTGCCTTATCAATATTAATATCGATATATAGATAATTGTTTCCCTTTAGCCACATTAGCGCGTTCTCTATAACATAGCGATAGACCGAGAGAAGCCCGGCTAGATTACTTAGCTCTAGCTTCTCCGGCCCCTGCTATAATATATAGATCTTATCTATAACCTTTAGTAGCGGATACGGCAGTACTTTCGTTATGAGCTCCTATATATTATTTAGGAATATGGTAATATGCCCCTTGACGTGCCTGAGATATTTAGTGCTCTGCTAATATCCGTCTGCGATGCTATGCTTAGTGATAAAGCTATAATATGAGTTGAGCGCGATGAGCTTCTCCTTGACTAGCGTGAGGCCCTTTAGCTCCTCGGGAAATATATACTTATATCCTAACCGGTAGTGCAGCTGCCCTGCCGGAGATAAGGTCCCTCGCTTTAAATGCCTCATATAGTTAGCATACCTATAAATCTTCTCCCCTATAGGGAAGCACTAGAGATACTTAAAAGGTAATCTATCGCTCTTCTTGACGGGACTTGCTATCTATTGATCTTACTTAATATCCTCTAGGTCTGCCCTGCTATACTTGCGGTAATAGAATATATAGGTAAGGATTAGTAATATCCTCGTCTTATAAAACGCCTTATAAAAGTCCTAGACCGTCTTTACCTTCCTCTCGTGGGGCACTAGTGTATATTATTCCTATCTATATGAGAGTCGCTTCTTCTCTATAAACTCTTCGTTGAGGGCCCTTAAGACGCTAGTGAGATCCCTTACTTATTTTTCCTCGTCCCTCTCTCGGCGGACCGCGGCCCTCTTGTGCTTTAGCGCTAGCTAATTAGTGCGATTAGAACCTACTCTCTTCCTTCCTGGCTACTGACTTAGCCCCGCCGGGGGGGCACTATCCTCCGCTGTATCCTCGGCCTCGCTGGCGACTTAGCTAAATAACTTTACTCTCCTCGTCTATCTCTATTACTAAAAATTTTTATTTCTTAACTCCTTAGAAATATTAGCTACTATCTAAAGCCCTAGACCTATAACTAGAGACCTACGCCTAGCCTCTAGTATTTCCGCCGATAGATAAAAATCTAGTCCCGCGAGCATCGCTATATTTAACTAATTCTATGCTTCCTCTATGCTAGCCGGCCCCGCTAGATAACCCACTGATGGCCGCGCGGCTAATAGCACCTTACTTCCTCTATCTAGCTAAGCGGGCCGGAATAATGCTCTAGGCCTTGCGGGCTGGTTATTTCCTAGCCCTATAACCTCGTTATTTCTTGGTTTGCCCTTTAGGCTCCTTGGCTCCCTCTCGATGCTACTAAACTCCCTCTGCTTCCGATGCCGCTGCTGGCGAGAGCTCTTCTTCTCCCTCGCCTATTTATACTCTCTTTGAGTCGCCTCTAAAATATCCGCTGACGTCTAGATGCCTAGACTTGCTAGCGCCGAAGCGTCTGCCGGTCCTTCCCGCACTAGGGCTTTCTATAATCTAGCCTCCTAGAACTGCCGCTTTGCGGCTTTGAAGATGTCCGCCGACGTATAGATTCCTAGGTTAGCAAGCGCTACGTTCTCGCGGTTCCGCGTATTATATCGCTGATTTAGCTCGTCTATGCTTTCTCTATTTATAACGAATTGACTTTAGTAGCTCTTCCTATCTAAACTTTCCTTGATAATATATAAATCTCATCATAGCCTCTAGCTAAATACCCCTATCTTCTCCCCCTATTGCTAGCCTATAGGCCTTGCCCTTATAGAAACCTAGAACTCCCCGTCCCTATATCTTTATCTAACTACTACTATATCTTCTGCTATAGTGATTACTTGTAATTTAGTCTACCTATGGCCGCGGGAGTTAGCTTAGCGGCCTTGAAATAATAGTAATATCTTTTAATTATTTCGGCGTTAGCTTTTCTCTTACCCTCT
>JAVIXY010000407.1:0-16920 GCA_033030565.1 Fusarium nematophilum | reverse complement strand
CAGGCAGCTGCAGTAGTGGGGCAGGCTAGTTGTGCGACAGATCGCGATGGGAATCGTGATCCTCGAGGATGGATCACGGCTGCGAGAGTGATCCTTGGGCCTGGATCACGGTCATGAATGGTGATCCTTGGGTGATTAGTTGGAAAAGTGGGACCAGGTCAAAACGTGCATGCGGCACGTGATGAGGCGCATTTCAGGTCGTGACAGAAAAGCTTCCGACGATGCCAGTGACGGAGGATTTGCGGGCGACATTGTTGACTTTGGATGAACAGTAAGCATAGGGCGGGACTGAGGTTTAGGAAAAAAGTGACGGGGTAAATTCTGCTTAGAAGGTAATGGTCGCTCGGAAGTAATGCTAATAAACCAAAGTAGCTAATCTGTCTTGGAGCAGAACTGAATCCCAATGTTAATGAATTAATTGATGGAGACTTAAGAAAACAAAGGTTAAGATCTAATTAACTTAGGCACCGCGAAGATTATCTATATTTAACTATATGGCATAGGAATGTTTCCCCGGACCCACCAATGGATCCGGCAATATAACGTTAATCGTTTCGCAAAATTGCGAGATTTCTAAGCCAGATTTCTAAGCTAGATTTCTAAGCCAGATTTATAAGCAAGACCAGACATCTTAAGCCATGTTTAACTAGAAACAAAGTTCCTGGGGGAGGAAAGCAAAACGTTAAATTATCGCTCTACACGCCGACTTGGACTCTAAATAAAGCCAATGCCAACAACAAATAGCCAGAAATAAGTCATTCACAAACTTGCGAACCAGTCAGCGTCATTAGCTATGGAAATTGATCCAACATACCCGGGCACGATTATAAGAGTGGCGCTGGCTGGCGAATCCATTCTGAACATATTTTTCTTCGGACTACCATACATATTTTCTCCACACTCGACCCTGCGACGCCAGTTCTTACCTGCGTCCACCACCGATACCGACGCTGTGTTCGCGTGGCCTTCTGCTGAAGCCTCTTCCCTTATGCAGTGGCTCGGTACGCCCATGTTAGCCATAACGGTCGTGATGTTGCTAGCAATTCCGAACAAGCCAGGAGTCATTGAAGCAAGGCGGATTGTGTACATTTTGTTGGCTGTGCTAGAAGCCATGTGGATTTCCCTCGTACTGTGGCAAGCGTGGGTTGCAGGGGAGAATGGTAGTGGACTGTCTTCTTCCGCATTGGTATATTACATGGCTGTGCCAATGGCCGGATGGTTATTGTTCAGGTCCTGGGTTTTAATTGTCAAGCCACACTGGATGGGAAGGTATAGGGCAAAGGCGTATTAGTCGGAGGCTGTTCGGGCTTCTTGGCCAAACACTCCCACTACGTCAAATGCGCGGCCAAAGCTTAACAGGCAGAAAGAAGTGCAGAGCGAAGGCGAAGAGGTACACAATATAGTGGTCAGTCACATGTCAGCCGTACAGCTCTCCAGTCCGATTACGAATTAATCTCAAACATGTCCCTGAAGCTGTGTGAGGAATCGTAGTCAATGGAAGCTCAATTGCCACTAAGGGANAGAGGTACACAATATAGTGGTCAGTCACATGTCAGCCGTACAGCTCTCCAGTCCGATTACGAATTAATCTCAAACATGTCCCTGAAGCTGTGTGAGGAATCGTAGTCAATGGAAGCTCAATTGCCACTAAGGGATGCGTCCTAGATACAAGACGTAGCGCAAAGAGAAACAAAAAGAGAGACAAGATCAATCTGCCCCTGGCTACTCCATAATTCGCTTTGTATTGATACTGGTAAATGACGTTAAAGTCCGATATAAGTACGGCGTCATCATGCCTTACCTGAGTGGTTTATGAGGGAAGACGAAACAGCGGCTTTTCGCCTCGCTGGGCGCGCCACTCATTAGTGGAACGGAGAAGGCCCCAACATCCAGTAATGGTCCAGCCCCAGGTTCTGACAAAGGTTTCTGTTACTTCCCAACTGCTTGGATCCCAAGGTTCACGCCAAATAAGCATGCCTGGATCGTGATCTGGAATGCGTCCGCGGAGGGCATGGCAGAACTCCTCCTTATCAAAGGAATCTAAGCCTCGTCGGATTAAATTGTCACGCATCCCAGGCACAGGGAGCACATCAACCCATGGGTGATGCAATGTGGCACATTGAAGATCCGTTGGTCGTAGCCCGTCTGGAAGTCGTGCCACGAGTGCTGTTGAGGTACTGTGTCGATGAGAGTCCGGCAAATTAAACGGCGATAGAGCGTCGTCGTCCATCTGCTCGGACGAGAGACCCAAGACGTCGATGTTGGCGAGCAAAGCTCGGATAAAGTTAAACTGGGATAAGGTTGGCAAGATTGTAAGTTGTGGAGCGCGCGTCATGTAGAGCTGATGCGCAAATGCCTCGAAACGTTGGAGGATCATCCGATTATGCTCTGATCCGGCTTCAAGAATATTGAGTCTCCCAACAGCGGCCGTGACGGCTCTCATATCAGAGACTTCGTATCTCCAGTGTGCCGGAGGGTTCGAAGTTTGGGGGGCCGGAACAAGCTGTTGGCCTTCCGCACCGTCACCGCCACCAGGGTCAAGTTCCCTTCGTCTCCTCGACCCTACCGAGCGTTAGCGAGCCCAAAATAAGCCTAGGTCAACTATCATGCCATACTGAGGATTCGTTGGTTACGGCGATTTTGGATCCTCCTTCTCTCTCTCGTATCCGATATACCCGACCAGTCGTCCTCATGCCTGACCCATCTATCCGCGATGCTGTCTTGTTGTAGACCAGCATTACTGCAGTCGGCCATAATTGACGATACAGGGTTGTGACGGTGACTCGTGAGAGGATTAATCAAAGTTACAATGATCAGGTCGATGCTAATGCAGATTGATGACAGCGGCAGATGGTTCTTCGGGGTTAATGACAGGAGCAATCATTTATTATCGTTTCACGGAGTCACCGCCCGGAGCGGGTTGATCGGCCTATCTTGCCCCACTTAGTACTAGCTTATGCAGCTGTCATCAACCTGCATTAGTGGCAATTACCTATTCTCCAACCCCGTATTCGCCGAGTTGTGGGGTGCTTCCATGCAAAGAGGGCGGTGAATGAAGAAGCTTGGTTCGTTTCGCTGTAACTGATTAAAGGATAGACGAAGAAAATTATTAAAGGGGCATAGACACGTCACCGCAGGTACGTATGGAACTCAGCTTATCTGCCGAACTATCCGAGATGACGCTGATGTAACGAAGGACAGTCGACTGTGAGTGTCAATTGCCACTGATTCTGCGGACGCCTCGGCATCTTGAATCAACTCTCTCACACTAATTCAGCCATCAAATTCCGCAAACTTCGCAAACTTAAAGCAAAATGTAGGTTAGGAAAGTGGGTTTTGGCGCACGTAATGCCCCAGAGGAATGCATCTGTACTCTGCAATCGGCAGGCTTCAAACTTGGTGCCTTGAAGGCTGAGAGACCAAGGGAAACACCAAGCCGCTCCTGCTTGGACGGGCGGCATGAGGGACTTTGTCGAGACGAGATTCGGTTCTAGGTGTGTACTTGCCAAACGGGTTCCTGAGGCAGTTAGTCTATTAGCACGGGCTACTACTGACGACGCCATGCACAAAGCAGAACTTCTTCGCAATCATGTCGGGATCCTGAAGAGCAGAATACTGCGGCAAGCTGGCGACGTAGACCTGCTTGCTGTTGAGTACTTAAAGCGGCTCTAACAGGTCTAGAAATAAAGGTAGATCTTGAGTGCTTGATGTTATCTCCAAGTTCGGGTATATCCTATAATATTGTTTCAATCTCAAGCATCTTCTTCGTTTCGTTCCACAACCTCCCCGCCGCCTTGACATCTGTAGCATGCGCCGCCATCTTCTCCTCTCCAGGCTGGCAGTCCGCCAGATACAGACATCCCCCACTACTGTCTTGAATCCTATCAACTAGCTTTGGATCAAAGGCAGCGACGATAGTTGTCGCGGCTCCTTGATCAATTGACTTCCAAACTCCATTCGGAGCTGTCCCCCCCAAGGTTTGTCTTCCTTGATCGTCTACATCGCGTAATAGACCCGTTTCAATAGTTCCCGGGTGGACAGACAGGGCAAGTAAGTTAGCTCCGTTTCTCTGGAGACGTGTGGTGAGCTCTATAGCGTGCAGGATATTCGCCGTCTTGCTCTGGCCGTAGCTAACGAACCCGGGATACCCATCCGTGACTTGCAAAAGGCCAGGTGCTACGCCAGAAGGAGGCCGCTCTTCCTCTGGCACTCCGTCGTATAGGTCCTTCTCAAACGAGTAGTCGATAAAACGGATGGGCGATAGACGATGGCCGTGGCTACTTAGATTGACGATACGAGGGGCCCCTTTTTGAGCTTCAGACCCAGCCTTCAGTAACTTCGGTAGAAGTAATTCCGTGAATAGAAAGGGACCAATATGGTTTGTAAATAGCTGAAGGTCCGTCTTAATGCCCCCGAGAGTAACGATAGTATCGCGGCGTTGGAGGGCTATTCCGGCGTTATTAATCAGGACGTCGATTCGGTCGAGACTCGAGGTGATGTCGGCGGCGGCGCTCTTGATTGACTCGATCGATGAGAGGTCTAGGATAATAACTTTGACTGCGACGCCGGGATGCTTTGTCTTGATGTCGAAGGCTACTTGTTCGACTTTGGACCGGGTACGAGAGGCTAAGACTAATGTTTCCGGAGCTTGGGAAGCTATTGCGACTGCAGTAGATTCCCCAATACCAGAAGGGCTGACGCCGGTGATGACAACTAAGGTATCCTAATGTCAGACAAGATATAACTTATCCTAAGAAAGTTGCCTCACCATTCTTTCCGCGTATTTCGTCTCTAAAAGCTGTGGCGACTTCCGTGCCGGTGGTGGTGGCGTTGAATTCTGGATTGGAGGTCATGCTGCAGTCACAACGGGTTGCTGAGTAAGGAATCTACAAAGGTACAAGGGGAAGTCTTGGAGAAGCGAGCAACAGCGACGTGGTTATTTGAGTGGCTATTATACTACCCCGTCAATGCGCGGGTCCAGCCACACGAGGACGCGTCGGCCCCATGATGCCGAAGGCGGGGGAGCAAACAGCCAAAAAATCCATCGGCAGTGTGAGTTCAATAGCCGAGCCTACTGGAAATAAGACAACGGTATGGAGTACATTTATGAACGGGTGTTGGTGTCTGAATGTAGCGTTTCATTCCATCAGCACTGTTCATCCCGCAGTGTCCTCCGAGTCAGGTATCCACCAGGTTAGACCATTGGGGCTCCAGGAGTCTATTTTTCTAGCGCCCTGCTAAGGCCTCTAGTAGACTAGTTTGGTCCGCTGCTTACGCTCCGTCGGATAGGCCAGGGTAAAGCATGGAAGGGTTGGTAAGAGAAGTGCAAGATGGATTATAAATCCCTTGGAGGTCGAGTATATAAAGGAGACCAGTATTTTCGTGACTATGTATACTTGTCTCACCTTTATCCTTATCAAAGCCTCACGAGATTTCACAGCCATTCTCTACAAAGATGCAGATTCCCTTCTTGGCCATCGCATGCCTTTCATCAATCCTCACCCTCCACACCAGTTCTGCGTACCCCAGCTCCTTCCCAGCGGCCCGCGTCGTCTGGGAACCTTCTACTCCCGCCTGGCTCGAGTGCATTACCGAGCGCAGGAACGGCGACCTCCTCATAACTCGCTTCGACACCGGCCAGATCTGGTCCGTGAGCAAGAACACTGGCGAACCCGCGCTGGTCTACGAGTTTTCCAACTCCTCTAGCATCAATTCGGCCTTGGGCATCACCGAGTACCAGGATGACGTCTTCGCCGTCAACGCCGGTCAGACCCAAGACGGGCTGCCCGTCCGCGGCACGTGGGGCTTATGGACCGTCGACCTGCGCGGCTGGCATCCAGAGCGCAAGCGGCTGCCTGCTGTTACGCTAATTGTTAAAATCCCGGATGCTGCCTTTCTCAACGGCATAACCGTCCTTAACCCCGCCACCACAAGCGGGCCCCGGAGCCAAGGCGTCAAGGCCAAACCCTTCTTCCTCCTTGCCGATTCGTCCGTTGGGGCAATTTACGGCGTCGATCTTGCCAACAAGACGCCGAGCATCTTCTATTCTAATCCGGAGTTGTTGGCACCACCAGCCAATGCCCCGTTCCCCGCCGGCCTCAACGGCATCCAACTGCCCGCAGTTCGGAAGCCTGAATACGTCTACTTCTCTGCCGGCTTGCGCGGTACCTTCTACCGCCTTAAGCTCGCAAACAACGCACCCGCCGTCGCGCATAATGCGGAGATGGAGCTGCTCGTCGACGGTTACCAAATCCTAGACGACTTTGCACTGGAGGCGGATGGCACGGCGTACCTGGCGACTTCCGTGGATAACAAGATAGTCCGACTATCGCCTGGCGGTAACCAGACGATCATCGTGCAAGGTGATATAGTAGCCTTATCGACGGCCGTACTGCTGACTCGCCGGGGCAGTAAGAAGATCCTATACGTGACGTCTGGCACGCGCGGCTCTGACCCGGACTTGATTTCGGGAAAGCTGACCGAGATCACGTTGTAAATCTTAATAAATTTACGCAATAGCTTGACAGGTAGCAATATCTTGAGAATATAGCTCCGACAAGTTTGGGCTCCTAACAACCCCTATAAGTTTCGCAACTGTATAACACATATCCCACCAGTAGCTCTTGCCGGTTTGCGAGATTTGACCGACTCACACGACACTCATCTACAAAGAATGGCAAGGACCATCATATGCGTTACCTAAAACCAAGCTTCTTCCAACCCGGTTATCGAAGGCAAGTCGAACTAAAGTTTCCTGGTTTGGCTCATACTCCGGCCATCCTTCTGCATAAGAAAGCAGGCCCTGCTCCGGATCTTTGGCGAATGCGGCCCAAGCACCGCGCAAATAGTCACCAACGGCAACCTGTTCTGGTGTGCTGGGCACAGGCTCCTGGGGTACCGTGTCGAAGAGAGGTTGGATCTACAAACCGTCAGCTTAGAGGTCCTAATATCGTGCTTATACATTGGAGCATTATAAAACAAAACATACCTCGGCGCCATGGTACGCTCCGCTTGGCGGGTCGGTCGAGACGGCCAAGTTGGGGAAATCTCCAAAGTAACGGTATCTCCAGGACGGATTGCCTTCTGCGGTGGACCGGGCCAACCTCTCTGCGTCCGCACATGTGTAGAGGCGATCGTTGAAGTCTCGCCAGTAGGCCTCGGTCCGGTTTGGCAGCATTAGTCGGAAGCTTCCCGCCTCATTCTGATTGTTACCAATCAGATAACCACCACGCGCGGAGCGCCGAGAGCTATAGTCCGCATAGACGAGGATATCATCAGCCACTGGTCCAAATTGCGGATTGGCACCAATGGCCGTATCCTCCTCAGAAAAGGCGCCGAGAATCTCTTCAGGAGTCTTGCTCCTCATACATTCTGTTGGATTTTCGGAGGTGGGGCCGCAGCCTGCAGCTTCGGCGATTCGGGACCATCTTGAAACCGTTGCCTCGGGGACCAACGCGGGGAAGCCGTCCACAGTAGCGCTCTGGAGTATAAATCCATTCGCGATCGGATCCTCAGGGTAGGCATACGAGTAGAAGTCCACCATGCCGGCGCCAGCCGACCGCCCAAATATGGTAATGCGATCCACATCGCCGCCGAATTTCGCAATGTTGTTACGGACCCAGAGCAATGCCTGCCTCATGTCGAGCAAACCAAAATTTGCGGGAGTAGCTGGATTGCCCGGGAAGCCGAAAATGTTGAGACGATAGCTTCACAGAAGTTAGTGATACTGTTTCTGAGAACATATGGAGACTTACTTGAACGAAACAAGGACGACATCCTCCTGATCAGCGAAGAACTGCCCGTTGTAGTCGGGGACCCTGGAGCTGCCTGAATGGCCAAGTTAGAATGGAATACACCACCGTAACAGTTCAGCTTACCAAGCACATATGCGCCACCGTAAATCCACACAAGAACAGCTTTCTTCTTCTCCCCAACTTGAGGCTTCGTCCAGATATTGAGAGTTAGACAATCCTCGCTTTGAGGATCATCCGACGAGCCAGTTTGCACACAGGCGAATCCCTGCGTAGAGTTTGATCAGAGGTGTAGCTTAGAAATGGGAGGAGGTTGATAACGAGGCCAGAAAACGGTTGGAGCAACCGAAAAATACGGCAGGATGGACTTACGAACTCTGTGGCATTGATATGATGCGACCCATTGAACGGAACCGGTGGCTCAAATCGCAAGGATCCGATAGGAGGCTGGGCGAACGGTATCCCCAGGTATTCAGAGACCTCATTAGCAACTGGTGCTGCGTGGCCTATGACTTTCCCGCTCGTCGTGGCAACGGTCTGTCCCACAGCCCAGGCCTGCTCATAACCACGCTCATGAAGAGGGCTCGTGGCGGCGAGAGTCGAAAAGGCAACCGCAGCCCGCAATAATCCGCCGAGGGCTGTTGGGTTCTTCATTGTTAATGCTGGCTTGAGAAGAAGATGAGAGGATGAAGCAATGGGAAAATGAGACTAGAAATAAAGACAGTGATGGTTAAATATTACTTTCTGCAGGTCCTGCCTTATATCTGCGAGCTTTATCGGTAAGAGGAGATTACAGAATTCATCACAATAATGCCCGTACTATTTCCAGCAGCACGATGACGCGGTTGTACCGTATGCTCTCACGAAATTCATGCTCGCTAGCCCAGCTCTGAAGAGTGAAGCGTACCCTTGATTCCCTAGAATACGTCAGAGACCAATTGGATGAGAGGCAGATGAAAGATAGTGTGGGCGCTAGCAAGCATGAATTTCGTGAGAGTATACGGTGGGTCATCTCCGGGCACTGGGGCATTGGCGGCATTAGCGGGCAGCGGTGGAACCTTGGAGTTAGTGGATATTTTACGCCTGTGATTGATTGCAAAGGCCTGAAGGTGCCCCCGGAGTTTAGTACTTAAGTACTACCGTATCGACTCAATAGATTGAGAATTCCCTGTGGGTCTTGATACCCCTGTTCTATAGCATCTAATTGGCTTAGAAATCATTCTTGGCTCTGCAAGAGCTGTACGTCAGTCTGGCAGTTAGCATCTGACCAACTGGAGCGGACTTGCAAGGGTATGGAGACCCCACAGGGAATCCTCAATCTATTGAGTCGATACGGTACTACGTAGTCAAGGGAGACGCGTCGCGGACTCGCCTTAAGCCGGAAGCCGCACCCACAAATTAGAGTATCTACTACATACGTACGGCCCGTTCAACAACCCAGTCTAGCGCCTCATCCGTCTGCAGTTGCATGCGGCGCCGATACTGTTCCCGGCTTGGTCTCCTTGCCGCAAGCAGCCCGTTTCTGCGATCGGGCCACCCGCACTACGATCAACACGTGGGGCGCCAATTAGCTCTATGCAGTTGTCAGCCGCCTGCATTAGCGTGCCGGCTTTCTATCATGACGGACCGACTGGGGACACAAGTAGCGACTGCCTACTGAAACGGAATTGATATTCGCAGAATTGCATATATAATTCATGGAAAAACATCAGTCCATGTAACATCCCTATGACGAGCAGCTCCCGGTGAGCGAATCTCGATTTCGGAGTCGTGGCCTCTTTCCTGGCTTCTAGGCTGACGTCACCATAAGAATATAATTCTTGAGAACCTATTTCCAATGACCAGAGTTTACCACCTTTTCCAGTCTTTAAAAGTAGCCGGCTAGCGTACCCTGCCGAGTAATAAATCCGAGAACTGCGGACAGATACATCCTCATCCCGTGCATTCAAATCAATCTCACTGACGACACAGAAATCATTCGTCATGCATCTACCGTGTCACCGGTTATTGCCTGTGTTGACACTTAGCCATGATTGAAGAAACTGACGTTCAACTCGGTATAATTTTCCGTCTATAAATCTGCGCTTTTCAAATGAACCATGTTGTTATATCAGAAATTCAGAATAACACAACTGCCTCAAGGAAGCATTGTCGTCGTCAGACACCTCCATAAACAGCGCCTGCCACTGCCGGCCCATCTGCTACGCTTCGACATTCAGAAACGCGGGTACATGCTGCAGAAGTTTCCTTTTGATTGGCTGATACGTCTTCTGCCACCTAATCGGGCCTTTATTCCCTGATGCTGGTAGCATGTCCAGCTTCTCCACGGATCTTCCCAAATTTTCCCAATGTGACCGCCAAGGCGATTCGTCCGTACGGCATATAAGGGACTACCTCCGTGCTGCTTCGACAAAGACCGCAAGTCTGCGGACTACTGGCAAGAACTCTCCTTCTTCCGTCGTTGACACAAATTTGAATCCATCGATCCAGGTATAACAACCTCAGCAACGACAACGAACTCCATGATGGTGTTGTTTACTCTAAGGATTGGGCTCCTCGCCACCATACTCCGCAATCTGGCGTCTGCGAGCCCACTGAAAGTCAGACAAGATGCAGCACCGACAGCCACCGTCAAGAACGGAACATACATTGGCGTCTACAGCTCAGAGTATGACCAAGACTTCTTTCTTGGGATTCCTTTTGCTCAACCTCCAGTGGGAGATCTCCGCTTTCGCAACCCAGTGTCTCTTAACACCACATGGGAAGGAAGTGCCTACGCCACCGAATTCTCGTCGGCATGCTACAATTACGGCGGCCCTGCAACGGCGGCTAGAACTCCATTCTCCGAGGACTGCCTGACCCTCAATATCGTACGACCAAGCGGCACCAAGTTAGGCGCGAACCTACCTGTGGGTGTTTGGATACATGGTGGTGCCCATATTCAGGGCTCAAATCGGGACCCAATGTACAACATGTCCTTTATCGTTGAGCAATCCGTCGCCGCTGGTAAACCGTTCATCGGAGTCAATCTTAACTATCGCCTACAACTTTTTGGATTTATGTACGGATCGGCCGTCGTGGAGTCAGGTGTCGGCAATCTTGGTTACAAAGATCAACACTTGGCCCTTCGCTGGCTCCAGGAGAACATCGCTGCCTTTGGTGGAGATGCTTCAAAGGTTACAATCTGGGGTGAAAGTGCAGGGGGTGAAAGTGTCGGAGCTCATATGATATCCTATGGCGGTCGTGACCAAGGTCTCTTCCGGGGAGCCATTATGGAAAGCTCTGGTCCGATCAACCCATTTCGATACAACAGTCCAGCTGAATGGGACGTGCACTACAACGCCATTACTCGTGCCGCGAATTGCAGTACAGCGATCGATACTCTTGCTTGCCTTCGCACCGTGCCTTCCGAGGCTCTCAACTCGATTTTCGCCAGTAATGTGACGGCCTCAATTCCATCTTGGGGTATGGAAGTTGATGGTGACTTCATTCAAGGGAATGCACGCGAGGCACTTCTTTCGGGACAATTCATCAAGGTGCCTGTGTTACAAGGCCAAAATCACGATGAAGGGACCGCTCTCACAGTGAGGGGCATTAATACAGACGAGCAATTCTTAGCCAATGTTAGAAGTCGAGGCCCCGACTACGCAACTGCGCTCGAGATCGCCGTACTGTACCCTGATATTCCCGAAATTGGCATTCCGCCGACACTTGAAGGTCGACCACTAGCATCACTCGGCCTTCAGTACAAACGCATATCTGCTTTCGTCGGTGATCTTGTATGGCACGCGCCTCGCCGCCTAACTGATCAAATCTTGGCCCGAAACAATGTCAGCAGTTGGAGTTACGAGTTCAATGTTATTCCCAATGGTATTCCTCCGACAACGGGCGCAACCCATTTCACCGAGGTGGCGTTCGTGTTCTACAACCTTCTTGGGCTTGGATATCCTGACTCGCCATTTGAGGGAACACCAAAAAGTTATAAGGATGTGGCAGATATCATTTCGCGGTACTGGGTCAACTTCATTGTCGATGGTGATCCGAACAGCTCCAAAGGTAAGTTCCCATACCTCTATTCACGGGTGCTGTCTGCTTTGTCAAAACCTTTATTTGTAAACCATTTCCTTCCTCTAAATTGGTTCAATATTTACAGTTGGCCCCCATCAATGGCCCTCTTATTCTCTCGAGAACCCACAGATTATGGCCTTCGATGCCAACACCACCGATCTTGCGTTTCCCATACCCGACACATACCGTGCAGAGCCAATTCAGTACATTTCCGACCACTTGGGCAGTGCCTTTGGACGGTAATTCAGGAGGTTTAGAGGATGGATAGGCTAGGAATGAGACCTAATTACATCTTCGGAAAAAGGAAAGGAACTTTGACAGGCTGAGGGTCCAACAGTCCCCCGAATGGGACAATGAAACTCCGATTCAGCATTTTCACTCCAGCAATGTGCTTAAAACCTTCTTCCTAAAGCGCCGCATCAATCTACCAAGTCTGCAATAAAAGGCTAGGTCGCCGCCAGAAAGGCATGCAGTCTCGACGCGATGTCATCCCTAACTCACGCAAGCTATCTGATCTAGAGGAACAGATCATTATTCAATTCGTTCTCGACCTAGATTCGCGAGAGTTTCCCCCGCGACTGCGTGGTGTTGAAGAAATGGCCAACCGACTGCTCGCTGATCGCAACGCGTCACCTGTTGGCAAGCGATGGGCTTCCAACTTCGTCAAGCGACATCCAAAGCTCAAGACGCGTTTTCTTCGTAAATACGACTATCAGAGGGCTAAATGCGAAGATCTAACCATTATTCGCGATTGGTTCAGGCTCGTGGCGAACACAATCGCGAGGTATGGTATTAACCTAGCTGATATCTATATCTTTGATGAGACTGGCTTTATGATGGGCCTCATTGCAAGCGGAATGGTTGTCACAAACACAGAAAGGCGTGGAAGACCGCAACCAGTCCAGTCTGGAAACCGGGAATGGGCTACAGTCATCCAGGCTATCAATGCGGAAGGCTGGGCGATCCAGCCGTTCATCGTGGTTGCGGGCCAATATCACCTCGCCAGCTGGTACCAAGAAAGCAACCTCCCGGGCGATTGGTCTATTGCGACGACTCAAAATGGTTGGAGGGATAACAGTACAGGTCTCGAATGGCCAAAGCACTTTGATCGACACACAAAGGCCCGATCAATCGGTCGCTATCGTCTTCTGATCCTCGATGGGCATGAAAGCCACCACTCGACCGACTTTGAGAAATATTGTGAAGAGAACAACATCATTACGCTTTGTATGCCGCCTCATTCGTCTCATCTACTTCAGCCTCTTGATGTCGGGTGTTTTGGGCCGCTCAAAAAAGCCTACGGTCGAGAAATTGAGCAGTTGATCAGATGCTCTATAACGCACGTTTCGAAGACTGAGTTCCTCCCAGCCTTTTATGCCGCCCACGAAGCCGCCATGACAAAGAGTAATATCGAGAGAGGTTTTCGAGGGGCCGGACTTGTTCCTTTAGACCCAGAAAGTGTGATATCAAACATGCAGATCCTGTGCGCTCCAGAGCCCGTGGCAATATCGTCTCCCATGCTGGTAAAGGGAATGGTCTAAAATAGACCCAGCTATAATGCTATTATTTAGTCTGTGAAGACTAAATATTCCTACTCCCCCCTCGCCGGCAGATCCGCCTTGTGCACCAGACTCGCCTCATCATTGTCACTGGTATGCACCGTGGGGGTCCTCCGGGGGTAGGCTCCAGGAGTATCGTTGTCTTCTTCCGAGTTTGGAATGGCTTCCTCGTTCAATTCCGCACCCTCTCCTCCCAACCCCTTCGCGGTGTCAAGCAATTTCCCATCAACTACGATGGGAGGCAATTGTACGGCAGAATCACTGTCCTCGATGATGAGGAGACTGATGACGGAGCTCTCCTTCGGCGGTCTCTCTCGCCCCTTGGAATTGGGTTCAATCAGGTAAGGTACATGAGGAAAGAAATATCCCAGCGATACTTGTTACACCGAAGACACAAATGCAATGGGGGAATCCATCGGTGGGAAGACCACAAAGAAGCTCCATGGGCTTGACGCCGAATGACTAGATGTCGACTTTACTGTCGTAGCCACTGCCCGACAAAATCTCGGGAGCAATGTAGGGGGATGTGCCGATCTTGGCTCTCATAGGTATAGAGTCGAAAGTCGATGAGCTTGAAGCTTAATAGCTACTCGACGAAATATATTATTATAGTAACGAAGAATGCATTACCTTCTGAGCCCACCATTCCTCCCTAAAAATAACAAGCTGCATATGGTTAAACCACCTCTGCCCAATCCGGCTCTCTGGAACTTCGTTTGGTTACTGCCATGATCAAAGCTACCCGAAGCTGTTATGCTGGCCGCTTGACCGGAATCTTGTTGCATCGAATTTATGTCTTGGGATGACCATTGCACAGAACTCGTCTCTGTGACATCCCTTGGTGTATTTCCTGGGTCAGATCGAATCGTGTTCAATTTCATAGTAACAAACCCGAAGGCCTTCGTGCTGAATCGACTGAGTACGCGCTCAATGGTTGGCTTAAGGAAGGGTGCACATGCTGCAGCAATGAGGCCTATCTCTTCGACTCTGTACCACCAAAATAGTGGCATCAAGTCGTGAAGACTGTCTCTCTGAGGGTCCCACATGTGTATGTAGAACACCCTCACTGCTCCAGCTACGGCCGCAATCGTCCCTGAGCTATCCGCTCGTTAAGCGCCAGCCAGCGTTATTGAGCTGCATCCGAGTCAGTCGCCCTTGCCCGTTCCAAGTGCTTAAATGTTTCCATTTTATTAACGCATCTTAACTAGGTAACCCGCCTCTTACTCATCTGCGGCATTCCAGGGAAGTTCGTAGACCCCTTTCGGCAGGCCCTGCGTCTCGTGACCGAACTGTGCAGCGTTTACCCTGAGCGCAACGAGGCGCTCATCAGAATAGGCCCCATCGTCTTCTCTAAGAGGTTGGGGGGGGGGGGGGGGGGGGGGGGGGGGGGGGGGGGGGGGGGGGGGGGGGGGGGGGGGGGGGGGGGGGGGGGGGGGGGGGGGGGGGGGGGGGGGGGGGGGGGGGGGGGGGGGGGGGGGGGGGGGGTTGGAAAAAATTCGGCAATGTCGTTGGTAAGCCGGGATGGAACGTCAAGCGCATGTCTCAGTAGCATTGTCTTATAAAATATTCCCAATCCATTAAGTGACAGATCGGGGCAGAGCGTCCCCGAACCTAATACTGGCACAATGTATATTGCTGCTATCGTCAATAGCTCAGGAAGGAGCTTGATGGCAAGAGTTTCTAGATTGAAAGAACTTTTAGAAGTGAGTGCCTAAGAGTTATCGCTCGATCTACCCGCATTACGCAGCCAGCGCATAGTGGGCAGGGCGTCTAGGCGCATAAAGGACCTAAGCGATATCTAAGGCTTAGTTTTCTTATTGCCGCTTATTATATTCCCAACTACGAAATTTCCGGCTCAAAGTATCTAGGGTGAATTGGATTATGATGATTATCTAGCGTTTCTTCTTTAGTCTAATTTTCTAGTGTAAATGCACCGCGGTTTAGCGTTTCCCATTATTACTACTTTCAATATCTGATACACTGCTTCACGTGGATGATGGCTAAGTCCTAACTTATAAGATAATAAGATTAAATTCCAAACCTAGCGCCAATTCTCTCTGGAGAGGTCAACCTCGAGTGTAGCAATGGCCTTGGCCCCAATATCCCACTTGCCCACCCAGATGTTTTCAGACTCTGGTTGGCCGTGCCACCTGACCTCATACAGCGTGATGCCATCCCCCTCTCTCTTTGCCACCAATTTTTCAAACGTGAATTCACCTTGGCCTTGGGGATGCCTTGACTCGTAGTTGGCTATAGCCCCCGTGCCGATATCTCTCTTCCTCACCCAGCTGTTATCAGTCTCCGGATAACCCTTCCACTTGACCTTGTACCACACTCGCCTGCCAATGCGCCCCTTGGCTACCAGGCTCTCAACTTCGAACTCGTTCTCTTCCTTGCCTAGAGAAAGAGATATGTCGTATTTCCTTGCGTCACAACTTTCTTGCTGCACGTCTCCACAACTGAGACTTTGATTGGTAGTTGTTTGATTGAGGCCAGTCTTGGGTTTTACGGCGGCTGCCTCCCTCCCTTCCTTTGTGACACTTGATACAGCGGAGAGTGAGCCTTGGAAAGTACCTGTAGCGTCGATCAGGACTGGTAGTATAAAGATTGTAAGAGGATCACGTACCTTGACTCTCATGCAGTATGCCCGGCGTGGCTTCATACGATTCCTTTGGAGCCGTTCGGTCCATGGCCTTGTCATCCAGGCCCGTTCCCGCTGGTAAGATAGCCGGGTCGATTACCTCTTCTGATGGGGCGGAAGATAGAGGAGTGCTGTAGCCGGATGAGGACGCATCCTCATACTCTGGAGTGAGGGAAGCCGGGGACTCCTGGGAAATGCAAGGCAACACTAGCGATGTCGGGCGCTCGCTCTTCATGCCGTCCACACTGGTGTTGGAGAAAACGTATTGAGTCGGCACGAAAGCCACGATATCGTCTTCTTCAAGGGCGCTGCAGCATCGTCGCGCTCTCTTCCTTTTTGGAAGTGAGCGATTGTCATGCTGGGCATGTCTCTTTGTTCCTGCGCCGTCCTTATTGAGCTCGACACCAAAAGCGTCTTGGAGATGGAATTGCAACTCCAGGACCGAATCAAATTCCCCTGGGCAATGGGAATGAAGGCGCGGACAGCGTACGGGCACGAGCCCATCTGAGAGCCTCCTGATGTGAGTTTGGATGTGATCCAGCCAAGTCCACCGAATCTTGAACTGACGCATCCGTACCTGGGCCGGCAACCGTTCATCCCCTAGGCAGAAAGGACAATATCCGGCTCTAGCGAGAACCCCGCCATAAGTGAGAGGGTCACACCAGATCGGGAGACCATCTGGGTGGTCCAAGTGGTGCCGACAATGCCGTTCCCAGCCCTCGGCTCCATGGAACCATGCGTTACACAGAAAACAAAGCTCCGAAAAGCCATGAACCTTGGAAGCAGCCGCCTTGTAGCATTCATACACGTGTCGCCATTCGTAGGGCCGGTCGTTGCCTTTTCCGCATTGACACCTGTCTAGCTCCAATCCTGGGCGGCACTCCACGTTGGAGCTCTTCTG